>ML097945.1:0-12253 GCA_003697995.1 Taxidea taxus jeffersonii
CAGGGGGTACTAGAGAAGGTCCATTATTATCCAACATGGCAATCTTTGCTCAGGAGCTCACATCAATTTGATCTAGACTTTCTCAGATCTGCACTGGGGTTTGAAGATGCCCTGCATACCGCCACTTACCTAGTCTTCCTAAGTATTTCCCCCAATAAATCCCTTTTATATATAATTATTAGTATGTACTTCTTGGCGGATCCAAAGTAACACAAAGACACAAGTGGGAATTCCTGAAAGAGGAATGATTATCACTCAGAGATGGATATTGTGATTTATGAGACTTTTGGTTCCTGCTTTGAGGAAGAGGATCAGAGTGCTTGTGTTTCTATGAAAAATACTTGTATTGTGTTGGGAAGATGCCTGCTATTGTTGCTATTCTTGTTTTCTAAAATTTTCAACATAGTGGAAGTTTGTGTATGTAAGCTGAGAAACTAAAGTGGTCTGGGTTTGCTACTAGTGTTTAGTAGCACTCAAAATCCAGTTCCCTAAAACCTAAATCCTCATTTTTCTGTTTTGTGAGATTAGCCTATGAATTGCAGTTCCCAGCTCCCTTACACTGACATTTTAGATGTGATTTGGGGTCTAATGAGATGCACCTTGCTAGTATTTGAGATGTAGAAGGGAGGCAGTAGCAGTGGTCACTGAAACTGGGTTCCAGTAGAGTCAAGTTTTTATCATGACCTAACTCATCATTCCCTCCATGTCATCAGCCTCATGACCAGGTCATCAGCTGTGAGACAGCTAGGCAGGGGACAGAGGAAGCTACGTTTTTTGCTTCTCCCCAATTACTGGCTGCAGCACCAGCCTCCTGACCTCAGGAGGCCAGGGATGTGGCCTGAAAATTAGCAGAGAGCCATGACTTATGCTTATAAAATCCTGGGCGAATGAGAGAAACAACCCTCTAAACTAATCCTGCTCTCGTAGTGAGTTTCTATCTGCTAATTTTACCCAGATATGCTTTGTTCTTTTATCCTTATTTTCCCTTTAACTATCTCTCATAAGTACTAGTTTTGTTCTTCCTTATGCATCTTGCTTTGCAAAATGAGAAGAGATTATAAACATTTAAAGTGTTCTTCTTTTTCCTTTTCATTTCATTTTATAAGTTATGGTAAGATATTTAAGACAAAAGTGGTACAAATGATAATATAATAAACACCATGAATACTTCGCACTTCAAGAAATAAAACACTATGAACCTACTTGAAGGTCTCTGTGGGTCTCTCTACCACCTCCAGTAATAATAAATGACCTAAGCTGTGTGTTTATCCGTTGAATTTTTTAAATTTATTTTTTATTTAAATTTAGTTCATTGGCATATAATGTATTATTGGTTTCAGAGATAGAAGTCAGCAATATATCAGTCTTCTATAACACCCAGTGCTCATTACATCACATGCCCTCCTTAAAGTCCATCACTCAACTACCCCATCCCACTGCTCCAGCAACCCTCAATTTGTTTCCTATGATTAAGAGTCTCTCATGGTACAATACCTTGAATTTATAATTTTTCTATGTCTGAATATATACTAAGCAAATGTCTTGCATATTTTAAAAATGTGTAGAAAGGGTTATCGTAGCACATTTTTCTGCAACTTGTTTTTGCCTGTGATTGTGATCTACACTGATCAGTTTAACTCTAGTTCCTGTATGTATTCACCTGTAAATGGTACTCTATTGTATAGCTATACTAAAACTTATTCATGTCTCTGATGATGAACATTAATGTTTTTTTCCCCAGTTTTTTAAAATTACACACAGTGGTGCTATAGATATTCCTATGTACATCACCTTCTCGGTCTCAAATTAAACGTTTTTAAATATTAAAATAATATTAGTGAAGATCTGTTAATGATAAACTATTTTCAAAATTTGTTTTACATTAATGATAGTTTTGGTGTCACCAATTTAAAAATACGGTGGTTATTTTCTCTCAGCACTGGTAATTCCAGTATCTTTTGGCTTCCATTGTTACTGCCGAGAAGTCTATCATTTCAATGTACTTTTATAACTACAGTTTCTCTTGCCTGTGCTGATTTTGACATTTTCTTTGTCTCTGTTGTTTTGCAATTTCACTTTGTCTATAAATTCTGCTGCAGATTTGTACTTTCTGAATTGGAGTATTCTGAATTGGAGGATTCTTCATTAATTATGGAAAATTCTTGGTCATTGATTCATTGAGCATTTTCTTTCCTCCATCATTTCCATTCTCTCCTTCTGAAATTCCAGTAGCCATATGTTAGAGCCTTTTAATTTATCCTCCTTATTTTGTAACTTCTTTCTCATATTTCTCCCTTTTTTTTTTTTAGCATTCTGAGTAATTCATTCAGATCTATCTACTGGTTTAATGATTATGTTTCTTATTGCCATAAGTTCTATTTGATTTGTTGTTTTTGGCCATTTTTACAGTATTTTGTTTATAGTCTGAAATTTTCAGTTCCTTCCTTTTTGTAATGTAATTGCTCATATTCATTATCTAATCATTTAAATATCTGAAGTCTTGGGGTATATAATCTTCTGTTCTTCCTGCTCTTCCTCTTTCCTATATGAGTTTAGTGATTTTATATATATATATTTTATATTTTTATTTTTAATTTTTTAAAATAAATATTGTAAAACAAAAAATTGGTGAGAGGAGTGACATTGTTTTTACATTTTTACAAATTTCTTTAATTTCTGACTTAATAGAAGAACTACATTCTCATGTGTGTCTCCACATTCAATGCACAGGGACATCATGTATGCAATTTCATATTTTGAACTCATGACTTGCTGAAATTATCTATGGGCATCTGTGGGAACTAGGATTAGAGTTGCTAGTTTAGAGGAAAAAACAAGATTCCTAGTCAAATTTGAATTTCAGATAACCGATTAATACTTTTTAAGTATTCCTCAGATATGTCATGCTGCATATGTATATTAAAATTTTTTCATTGTTTATCTGACATTCAAATTTAACTTTGTGACATATAATTTATCTGGCAGCTCTACCTATATGAAGATACTTGTCTCTAGAGAAGATTTGCTCCTATTTCTGAGAGATTTCCTGGGATACACCCAACTGGGACCACTTTTTTCAGTTTGGTGTTTTCTGGGTTATGTACAAGGTTCACTTTGAGCTGCAACACACTTATGAGGATAGAGTCATGTTTACCCTTTCTCTGAGAATTCTTCTCCTATCTCTTGCTGAGGCTATAACAAAGAATAATCTCCTTTTGCAGAGGATGGGTTTTTTTTTTTTTCTGACTTGTAATCCTTTAAGTGTCCATTCTTTGAGAATGGTTCTCAGTTTGTACCACCTACCTTCCAAAAGGAAGCTCTTGTCCCCCACATGACCATTAAAATCCAAGAGTCTAGATTTATGCAACGTGTTCCTGTAACTTAATGTTCTAGATCTCTTGTTGGGTTTTCATTCTTGATAACAACTCTGGACTCCTACTTCTTCTTCTTCTTCTTCTTCTTCTTTTTTTTTTTGACTCCTACTTCTATTTTGTGTTTGACTCCCTAAACTTTTCCTTACTTTCTTATGGAAGCAGCTGTGCATTTTGAAGGATGTCTGTTGGATTTTAGCTTTCATTGTAGATGTTTACTAAAAAGAAATTTTTTCAAATTATCTTGTAGCCCATATTAGCTCAGAAATATTCCATTTTTATTTCCTTTAACAAATGTGAGAAAGATGCCAAAAAATAAATTGATCTGAGAGTCAAGAAATAATGAATTTTAGTCCCTGAATCTGTTCATAACTTTCAACAAAACCTTGCTTTCTTTAGAGCTCAGTTTCCTTAAATATACAAGGAAGGTTAGGATTGATTTCCATCAGTGTTTTTCAACTGGTGATTCACATTTCACGTCCTATTATTATTGAGCCATGCAATTTAGTGGATGGTAACTAGTGTATAGGAAGGATATGTATTGTTTCATGAAAATTTACCTTCAAATGTGTGTGCATGTGTGTGTCTTAGGCCATGATGTAGGATCTACCCCTTACTGTGTGTTACATAGGCTATCATTATAGGCATTGATCCCCCTCATTGATCAGAACATCCCCTGCTGTGAATACTCTCTAGTGGGCATTGATGCAAAACACAGAGGTTTCTCCTCAGGTCCACTCACATGCCTTTTTTCCAGACTTTTCTACTGTGGATATTTCAACCTTGCTTTCCAAAGCCCTTGACCAGCCAGCCAAACTGTTTACCACTGCCCATGAGGTCTTACTTCATACTATCTATTTCTCCATACAAAGGAGATGACCAAATGCACTCTTCAGAGCTCTGCCAACAGGAATATTGCTCCTTGTCATCACAACATTCAAGGTCAGCCCTGAGCAGGTCTCTATTGTGGCAGAAGTCCATCTTCATGACCTCAGTGGACTGAGAGCTTTTCCTCTGTCATCACCTGGCATAGGGCCTCTTATTAAGTCACTACATAAGCTGAGAGAGAAGCTTTGTTGCAACAGAGATGGGGACATGGGGGCCTAAGCAACCTGTTTGTGTTAATTACTTAGACTTGCTTGTGCTTAATCCTAAATCTTCATTAGAAGATGGAGTGTTTCTAGCCTGCCAAACCGCGTGAATTGGTGGTTTATGACAGGTAGTTCTTGTCCCATAGTTACTTGGCATCTCATGGCTAGGTGCTCACTCTGCTATAACTCTAGCTCATCAGGAATTGCTTTACAAATTCTCAGCTGCAGAAAGCAGATTGCTTCAGATCCATAACAGTCTACAGTTCTCTTATTCTGGCTTGCTAGAGACTCCATACAATGTCCACATCTATCATAGTAACATGGACACACATATATTCTAGGATTGATTGGGATGGGGAAGTTATAGTGGAGAAGTATTAGAATACACATGATCGGGGCGCCTGGGTGGCTCAGTTGGTTAAGCGGCTGCCTTCGGCTCAGGTCATGATCCCAGCGTCCTGGGATCGAGTCCCACATCGGGCTCCTTGCTCAGCAGTGAGCCTGCTTCTCCCTCTGCCTGCCACTCTGTCTGCCTGTGCTCGCTCCTGCTCTCTCTCTCTATCTGACAAATAAATAAATAAAATCTTAAAAAAAAAAAAAAAGAATACACATGATCCCCTGTACACTCATTACTTTAGTCTGAGCACAGACAGTCTGTAAATACTGTCATTAGTGTTCCAGGAGAGAGGACCTCTATGGCCATAATTCTCTACACTTTTACTAGATGGGGGAAAACATAGAACATCTCTGGAACTATGTAACATTTGATGCTTCATGGATTGAGAAAGTGATCTTGTTTGAAAAGAGGAATTTCAGGAGCTCAGCAATAAAGAGTGTTAGCATCTTCTTTTTTTGCAATTTTTAAAATAATTTTTTATTATAATATTGTCCTTCATGGAGCTAACTCAGGCCTACTGAACCAGACCTCTGTTGAACTATCAAAAATAGGAAGAAAATGAGCCTTCAGGATCATTCAAAGCTTTTTTTTTTAAAGATTTTATTTATTTATTTGACAGATAGATCACAAGTAGGCAGAGAGAGGAGGAAGCAGGCTCCCAGCTGAGCAGAGAGCCAGATGTGGGGCTCCATCCCAGGACCCTGGGATCATGACCCGAGCCGAAAGCAGAGGCCTTAACTCACTGAGCCACCCAGGCACCCCATCATTTAAAGCTTTTATTCTCACATAGATTTAGCATCATTGAATCTATTGATCATCTGGCCAAAGTGGCAGGTCAGTTTGTACTACATCTTGAACTCAATGCAAAATCTTCTCTTGCTTTGAGCTCCACAATCAACTGGAAACCTTCTGAGGCACTGATAAGTGGGTTGGAGCATTTTTTTCAATGATAGTATATGCTATCTACAAGCTCCAAGAAGGACTCACCAACTTCTGTGCCCCTTTCTTAGTGACAGGAGGTGTAAGTGCAATAAGTTGTCCTCTCTCTTAAGGTGGATGCCCTGAGATGTTCCAACCATTGGACCCCTAAAAACTTTACTAATGTATCAGGCCTCTGAATCTTTATCTTTCATCCTCTGGAGTAATAAGTCTAATCAGGGCATTTAAAGGATTTTCCACTTCCTATTCCCCAGGACTGATAAGCAAGATGACATTAATATAGTGGAATAATGTGATACTCTATAATGTGATGGAGAGCAAGACAGTTAACATGGTCCTGGGGCTAGACAGGGGATATGAGCTACTATACTTTCCAGGTCAATGCAAACCAATTTTAATCTTCTTTCTTAGAGGAAATGGAAAAGAATGAATTTTCCAGATACATACCATGTGCCAGAGTATGGGTTGTAATAATGATGACACATAAGGCATACCAGCTCAGTTGGGGCTGCCAATTGATAAAATGTATGGCAAGTATATTATTGTCTGCCATGATTTATCTGGATTTCTTCAGGGACCATTCCAATGAATTGAATGGAGATATAATGGGGATTCTTCTTTAAGTCTTGAGAGTGGCACTAGTATGGGCAATTCCACCTGGGATGTAGTGCTGCTTCTGTTTAACTATCATAGTGGAAATTGTAATTTGGTGCTCAAATTCTCCTTTTGGGAATCTCTCTGACTTATTTCCCTATCTGTCAAATCTCTTTGGGAATTGCCTTGGCTGAAGAGAGCCTCTTCATCTAAAGTCTTGATTGAAGTTTTCTGAAGGAACCCCACATTGAATGACTGATCAATGTAGGGAATATAAAGTTCTAGCTTCCTCACTTCCATTAGAGACTACTGTGGAAGAACATCCCAGCTTCAGAGGACCTCATGGAGTTGTTGAGGCCTTCACTGAATTTGTATCACAGTCCAGGTTTTCCTTTAGCTGATCCTACTTCATTCTTTCCATAGGTGTTTATCCTGAAGGCATTCTTTAATAAACCTCTTGGATAGTCTCAGAGTCTGCTTCCTAAGGAATCCAAACTATGGCAACTATCTTGATCATTAGGGACATTATCAGGGTTTTTCTACTATAAATGTTCTTAAACTTGAAAATGAATAGAAAGGTCCAGGTTCTGCTCACTGCTATGTGTAACCATCCTTGTGTGCACCCAGGAACCAGAAAAATGAATCTATTATTATATGGGGTCCCTAAATCTGTTGTATCTACTTTAACTCAAACTTGGGCCAGGACCATAACAGGGAGTTCTTAATGACATTTTGGGTCCCTATTAACAGTATCGTCTCAGATGACGTATCCAAATGCTCTCAAAATATCTGAGTAATCTCCTTTCCCCCAGAGTACAGCTACCCTGGTAAGTGAAAAGGGTGTTGACCCAGGAAGGGATGAATGACAAGGCCAATAATTCAATCTGCTACAGCAAACATGAACGTGTATAAAAGAACTGAGAGTAGGAAGGAAAATTTTTTAGATTGAGTGATCAGGGACTCTGAAGAAGTGATGTTTAAAATGAGACCTGGCTAACAAGTAGGAGTTAGCATAAGGAAGATTGGTGAAAAGAATGCTCCAGGCAAAGGACAAGAATGTGGAAAGGCCCTGGAGGAGAAAAGAACTTTTCCCATTGGAAGAATGGAAAGATCATTGTGGTTGAGCCTGGGAGAGTGGGAGAGACAGGATTTGTGGGCTACATCAGGAATATCCAGAGTTACAGTCAAGAGGTTTCCAAAAATAATCAAGTTTCAGGATTTCATAAGCTTCTGAGTGATGTGTATGAAACAGGAAATATTGGAAAAATGTTTGTTATCCAGTTTAAATAAAGCTCCATTACTTCAACTTAAATGCTTCCCTATTTAATGACATAATGAAGTATGAACAAGCCTCTCTTAGAGAAGGAAAATCTTTACTCCTAAACTACAGCTTCTATGAAACACTGTTTCCTTTTGAAGTATCCTCTTAAATGTCATCCCCTGAATCATGCCCATTTTCACATCCTACCTATCCTGCAAGCCCCAGACACCTCAGGAAGGTCTACCTGTGCCCTCTCTTAATGCACAGAACACTTCATACTGTGAAGTGAGTTATTAATAAACATATTGGCATAATTAATATGTGCATATACATATAGCACAACTATTCTTTTTTTTAAAAAACAATTTATTTTGTCACAGTTCTGGGGGCTGGAAATTCAAGATCAAGGTGCTGGCACAGTTGTTTTCTCATGAAGCCTCCTTTCTTGGCTTGAAGGTAGCTGCCCATGTAGCACAACTATTCTTACACAGGATTTAAAACTGTCTACTTATGTCTCATTACAAAAGAGGAGTTAAGTTTACCCATGAGCAACCCCAGAGAATAGTCTAAAGTTTGTCCAGAAAGTAACTCCACCCCATCCCAACAAGTGCCATAGATAAGGAAAGACTGAAATACAGAAGAAACAAGGAAAGTATGTTCATCTCTACATTTTGCTTCCATTAAAGCAATAAACTGGTAGTTCTCAAACATCAGCTACATGAATATGGCCAAATGATAGCTCATAATTTTTATTTGTATCTTTGAAAGATAACTGTTTAAACAAAATTAGAAACCATTCTCTCTCTCTCTCTTGGTTTACAATGTAAATAAGCAAATTGTATGACAACAATTGAATAAAGGTTAAAGGTGAGGGGAAGAAGGGTCCTATTACAAGGTTTTTATATAAATTGAATTATATATCATGTAAAGGTAGTCTATCATAAGTTAAAATGTATAATGTAAGCCGGGGTAGCAAACTTTTTCTTAAAGGAACAGGTAGTAAATATTTTAGATTTGTGTGCCATAGAGTGTCACAATTTGCTCACCTCTTCTGTTTTAACTTGAAAGCAGCTATAGACAATGTAAATGAAGGGGTGTGGCTGCCTTCCAATATCTGATTTACAGAAACACCCACAGGCCATAGCTTCCCAACTCCTACTATAAAACCTTAAATCGGTCACTAAAATAAAAATTTTATTTTTTTTATTTAAAAAAAAAGATTTTATTTATTTATTTGAGAGAGAAAGTGAGTGAGAGGGAAAGAGAATACAAGCCAGCCATGGGAGCGAGGCGGAGGGAGAGGGAGAAGCAGACTACCCACTGAGCAAGGAGCCTGATGTGGGACTCGATCCCAGGACTCTGGGATCATGATCTGAGCTAGAAGCAGATGCTTAACTGACTGAGACACCCAGGTGCCCCAATAACAATTTAAAAAATTTCTAACTAGTAAGCCAAGAAAGATGGTACAATGGGGTCATAAAAAATAATTAACTAAAAAATGGTATTTTTAAAAGGACAAATAGGAAAGGAATTGCAAGATGCTAAACCTAAATCCAATCATATCATTAGTTATATTAACTATAAATAAACCAGATGTTGCCAAATTGGGTAAAACAGCAATATCCAATTATATACTCCTTATAATTAAGTCACTTCAAATATAAAGACACAAATTGATTAAAAGTAAAAGAATGGGAAAAGTTATATCATGATAAAACTAGTCAAATTAAAGCTAGAGTGCTTATGTTAATATTAGAGAAAGTAGATTTTAGAGCAAAAAATGTAACAGAATAAAGGTTATTTCATAATTATAAAGTGGGCAATTAAGAGGAATAAAAATCCCAAACCTTGTGCACCCAACAACTTCAAGAGACCTAAAACAAAAACTAATAGATTTTTTAGAAATAATAGACAAATTCAGCTGCAGATGTCAATACTCCTGTCTCAATAACTGGTAAATAAGTAGACAGATCAGTTCATATATAGAAGTCATTGACAATATGATCAACCAACTTGATCTAATTTACATTTATCAAACACTCCATCCAATGACAACAGAGTACACATTTTCCCCCTGAGTACCTCAAGGCATTTATCAAGATAGACATTTCCGGGTCATAAAAATAGTCTCAATAAATTTTAAGCAATTCAAGTTATACAATGTATATGCTAGGACGTATTTTAAAAGGACAATTAAAGGTTATACAGATATTTAAAGAATAACATTATGAAAACACCATATGCCAAAAAAAGTTGATAACTTAGATGGAAATAGACAAATTCTTTGAAAGACACAAATTACCAAACTGCCAAAACTCACTCAAGAATAAATAGATAGGAGTGCCTGGGTGGCTCAGTTGTTAAGTGTCTACCTTTGGCTCAGGTCATGATCCCAGGACCCTGGGATCGAGTCCTGCATTAGGCTTATTGCTCAGCAGGGAGCAGCCTCAGCCACTCCCCCTACATGTGCTCTCTCGCTCTCTCTCTCTCTCAATCTGACAGATTAATAAATTTAAAAATCTTTTTTAAAAAAGATACCATTACAGCCTATTAAAATAGTTAAAATCCAGAATACTGATAATATAAAATGTTGGTGAGGATGTGGAGCCACCAAAACTCAATTCTCATTGCTGGTGGGAATGAAAAATGGTACAATCTGGAGAAGTTTGGCAGTTTCTTACAAATTTAATTTGCTGGCAATTATGCTTCATGGTATTTACCCAAATGAGTTGAAGACTTATGACCACACAGAAGTCTGGCATGAATATTTTATAGCAGCTTTGCATATAATTGCCAAAACATGGAAGTAACCAAGATGTCCCTTGGTAGGTGAATGGACAACTAAACTGCACTACATCCAGGTAATGGAGTCATTTTCAACAACAAAAAGAAATGAGCTATCAAGATAAGAAAAGACATAGAGGAAACTTAAATTCACATTAAAACAAGTCAATCTAAAAATAAGCCAATCTGAAAAGTCCACACACTGTATGATTCCAACTACATGACATTCCAGAAAAGGCGAAACTATGTAGGCAGTAAAAAGATCAGTAGTTGCCGGGAATTTAGGAGAGGAAGGATGAATAGGAGGAGCACGGGTGATTTTTAAAGCAATGAGGCTATTCTGTATGATACTGTAATGGTGGATATGTCATTATACATTTGTTAAAACCCGTAGAATGTGCCACATAAAGAATGAACTCCATAAACCTCAGCTAATAATCTACCAATATTGAATTAGTAATTGTAATAAATGTGCCATACTACTGCGAAATGTTAAAAATAGGGGAAATTGGGAAGGGGTAGTGGTATTTGAGAACTCTCTGTACTTTCTGCTCAATTTTTCTGTAAATCTGTACCTACTCAAAAAAGCATATTAACTGGTGGTTGCTAGAGGGAAGAGGGTGGGTAAAGGGTGAAATAGATAAAGGAGACCAAGGGTGCACTTATCTTGATGAGCACTGAATAACATATAAGATTGTTGAATCATTATGTTGATTTTTTAAAAATAATATCATACTGGGGCGCCTGGGTGGCTCAGTGGGTTAAGCCTCTGCCTTTGGCTCAGGTCAAGATCTCAGGGTCCTGGGATCGAGTCCCACATCGGGCTTTCTGCTCGGCAGGGAGCCTGCTTCCTCCTCTCTCTCTCTCTCTGCTTGCCTCTCTGCCTACTTGTAATCTCTTTCTGTCAAATGAATAAATAAAATCTTAAAGAAATAATATCATACTAAATTTTTTTGAATACTAAAAAGTCTATGAATTTTTTAAAATGTAAAGTGAAAACAAAACAAGACAAAACAAGCAAACAAACAAAAACGGTCTTTGCAACTTTGAGTTAGGCAAAGATTTCTTAGTTACAACACCAAAAGCATGAACCATAGAAAAAAGTTGGTAAATTGGGATTCATGAAGATTAAAAACTTTTGTGCCTCAAAAGTCATGAGGAAAGCTATGGGTTAATAGGTACATTCATTCTCTTGATTGTGGTGATCATTTCATGAGTGTATACATATGTCAAAACTTACCTAATTCTATACTTCAATGTATACAATTTATTGTACATGCAAAGCTGTCAAAACTTTAAAAATTTAAAATGACCCAGAGAGCTTCCAATGCAGATGCCTTGGGCCTCACCCCTAGAGCTCCTAATTTTGTAAGCCTGAGATAAAATCCAGGAATCTGCATTTTACCAGGCATCCAGATAATTCTAGTCCTAGGGAGGAAGGAAATATTCCTCCAGACTGTCTCAGACTCCACACTGCAACATCCATCCTTCTCTGGGTCTCCAGTCTGCTAGTCTTCCATTCAGATTTCAGACTTACCAACCTCCATAATTGCATGAGTCAATTTCTTAAATAAAACTCTAATTCACTCTCTCCCCCCTCATACACATTTTTTTCTGTTTCTCTGGAGAACACTAATATGGTCAGTAAAATAATAATATCTCATAAAAATAATCACTATGAGACTCCTTGAAAAGATTCATAAATTTGATTGTGGTTACATAAATGTGGTTCATACACATTTGAAGACATGAACCTTACATATTTACATCCCTATATTTTTACAATGCCTGATACACATTCATTATTCACAAGGTA
>RCUC01109555.1:0-25845 GCA_003697995.1 Taxidea taxus jeffersonii
AGGTAAACAGAATAAATTGGAAAGGGGCTACCTTTACAGAGCTCATAGTCCTGGAATGGTCATGTCTTGCCTTTCATAAAGTGTTTGTGTGTGTGTGTAGGCAAAATGTGTACACAATACAGAAAAAGAATACTGGACTTTTATTGACAATTACTCTCCAACTGATCCCATAATGTGTCTGTAGAATAGGCATTATAACCACATTTTAAAACATTTTTCATTTAAATTCAATTAATATATAAACGTATTATTGGTTTCAGAGGTACAGGCCTGATTCATCAGTCTTATATAATACCCAGTACTCACTACATCACGTGCCCTCCTTATTATCAATCACCCAGTTACCCCATCCCTCCACTCCCCTCCTGCAACCCTATTTGCTCCTATGATTTTAAGACTCTCTTATGGTTTGTCTCCCTCTCTGGTTTCATCTTGTTTTTCCTCTCTTCCCCTATGATCCTCTGACTTGTTTCTCAAAGTCCACTCATCAGTGAGATCGTATGATAACTGTCTGACTTATTTAGCTTAACATGATACCCTCTAGTTCCATCCACTTTGTTCCAAATGGCAAGATTTCATTCTTTTTGATGGCTGAGTCACAGTCTATCACACACACACTTCTTTATCCATTCATCTGTTGATGGTCATCTGGGCTCTTTCCATAGTTCGGCTATTTGTCAGGTGCAGGTGTCCCCTTTTTGTATCTTTGGGGTAAATACCCAGTAGTACAATTGTTGCCTCACAGAGTAGCTCCATTTTCAACTTTTTGGGGAACCTCCATACTGTTCTCCAGAGTGGCTACACCAACTTGCATTCCCACCAACGGTGTAGGAGGGTTCCCCTTTCGCTATATCCTCCCCAACATCTGTCATTTCCTGACCTATTTTGGCCATTCTGATTGGTGTGAGGCAGTGTCTCATTGTGGTTTTGATTTGTATTTCCCTGATAAGTGATGTTGAGCACATTTTCACATGAAATTGCTGCTGGCTATTTGAATGTCTTCTGCCATTTCTTGTTTGGACTATTTGTTCTTTGGGTGTTGAGTTTAGTAAGTTCTTTACAGATTTTGGATACCAGCCCTTTATCTGATAATGTTATTTGCAAATACTTTCTCCCATTCTGTGCCTTTCAGCTTTGCTCTTTCCTTTGCTGTGCAAAAGTTTTGATCTTGATGAAGTCTAATAGTTCATTTTTGCCTTTGTTTTCCTTGCCTTTGGAGATGTGTCTACCAAGAAGTTGCTGTAGCTGAGGTTGAAGAGGTTACTGCCTGTGTTCTCCTCTAGGATTTTGATGGATTCCTGTCTCACCCTGATGTCTTTCATTTTGAGTCTACTTTTATGTATGGTGTAAGAAAATGGTCCAGTTTTACTCTTCTGCATGTGACTGTCCAACTTTCCCAACACCATTTGTTGAGTCTTTTTTCCCACTGGATGTTCTTTCCTGCTTTGTTGAAGATTAGTTGACCATAGAGTTGAGGCTCCATTTCTGGGCTCTCTATTCTGTTCCATTGATCTATGTGTCTGTTCTTGTGCCAGTACCATACTGTCTTGATGATTACATCTTTGTAACAGAGTTTAAGTCTGGAATTGTGATGCCACCAGTTTTGTTTTTCTTTTTTAACATTCCATTGGCTGTCTGGGGTCTTTTCTGGTTCCATACAAATTTTAGGATTATTTGTTCCAGCTCTGTGATAAGTTGATGGTATATAAAAAAAAAATAGTTGATGGTATTCTGCTAGGGATTACACTGAAAGTGTAGATTGCCCCAGGTAGCGTAGACATTTTAACATTTGTTCTTCCAATCCATTATCATGGAACATTTTTCCACTTTTTGACTTCTTCAATTTCTTTCATGAGTGTTCTGTAGTTTTTTGAGTAGAGATCCTTTATCTCTATGGTTAGGTTTATTCCTAAGAATCTTATGGCTTTCAGTGCAACCACAAATGGGATCAACTCCTTAATTTTTCTTTGTCTCATTATAACCACATTTAAAAGAAAAACTCTACCCCTAACGTGGGGCTCAAACTCAACAACCTGAGATCAAAATTTGCATGCAGTACTGGCTGAGCCAGCCAAGTACCCTATAACCATGTATTTTTTAGAAGCTGCTGAAACGAAGATAAAATCATTCTGGTTGTTTAAAGGGAAAACTAAAACTAAAACAAAACTAAAACAAAAAGTCAACAGCAAAACACCACAACATAACTTTTCTTTTAAAGATTTTATTTATTTGACAGATAGATCATAAGTAGGCAGAGAGGCACACAACAGAACTTTTGAGACCATATTCATTGGCTTAGTTTTATCCACCACCTGAAACAAAAAACAGCAAAACAAGTTTTACAATAATTCATCATTCAGAATCTGTCACTGTACAGATTTTAAGAGGTTTTGAGTCAGTTCCAGTATAGAAATAAGGCCAAAGTGTCTCTGTAAAGTAATAGTTAAAAATATAGAGAAGGGATCTATCACTCAAATTATAGAAAGAAATCTCACACAATTCACAGTCTAAAAAAATGCCGATTTTTCTAGGTATTACTTTTGGCAGAAGATTAATTTTTTTAGGACCCAATGCAATATAATTACTCTGACTACATCGTCCAACACCCCATAATCCATCCTGTGCTAAAATTGGTTGCTTCTGATTCTTTCTCCTTCTGGGAAGAGAGTCTTTACAGACACCTACGATCCATTCAGGCTTATCTTTCACTTTCACCTCCCAGTACTGCCTGCCAGAATTATAACCCCTAGAACCCAGAACAGCTGGGCAGAGATAGAACCTCCTTGGGTTATGAGGTAAGTTATGCCTTTTATTTCCATATTGGACGGTTTTTCTATCTTCTGAGATAATAAGCTTACAATGTGCTGTTTCAGGATCGAGAATTAGATCCACCTGAAATCTGTTGATAATTTTACTTAGGCCAGAATACTGTGGAGCAAAATGGTAACCATATTCCTTTAACTGGAATGAAAAAGGCTCAGGGGCCTTTAAGGTTTTATACCTATGGTAGATACTCTTAACATCTGTCAGTAATTCCAGCTCTGATTTTGTTGATTTGCCCTCTATCTCCTTTGATAGATGTTTTAATGTGGAAAGATGATTTGAAAATGTTGTTAGGTTTTCATTTAGTTTTGTTAAAATATCCATTTCTTCATCTTGTAATTGCCGAAAAACAATCTCTTGCTCATATTTGAGAAACAACAAAATTTGTTCAAATTCAGACTTTATTTCTTCTCTCCTACACTGTACCTTCTTCTTCAGCTCCAATGATTTTCTGCTCTGCATAGTTATCACCTTTTCAACTTGTTCTACTCTCTCCTTCCATGGTTCAATGCAATTCTGTAATCTTTTCCTATGATAAGGAGCAGCCTTCTCTATGGGCCAAATATAGTGATTCCGATGATCAGTGGAGAAACTACACTGTGGACATAAAACTTCTAGGTCCTTCTGACAGAAAAATGTCAAAACCTGATTATGTTTTTCACATATAAGCTTCTCTTCCTTCCTCTTCCTCTTGCTTCTTCTTACCCGTAGTAGCTTAGCAATTTCAATCAAATTGCCCAATTGGGGATTGTTTGTGAATTTCTTTTCTGGAGAGCAGTAACGGCAAAAGGGGCAGGGGAAAGTATCATTTAGATCCTTCCAGAACATACTGATGCAAGAGAGACAGAAGTTGTGCCCACAGTTGATGGTCACTGGATCTTTCAAGTAGTCCAGACAGATGGGACAGCTAGCTCCTGTTTGGAGGTCTGCCAGGGCTGTCACAAACTCCATTGAGCGGTGAATAAATGTGGTAAGGTAATATGTCCTTTAGTAAAGCGTGGCTCTTTATCGCTCAAGACCCAGCTAACGAACAGTGGATGATATTCTCCCACAGACCTTGAAAACTGACCAGCTTCCAGTTTCACTGGATTGGCATGTTGATGATAACCTATATAAACCTGTTTATCCCCCTGCCCCTTAGCGCTAGAGTCTGTTGCCAAGAATACTCCACAGGCTGCAGTCTACTGCATACGAGAACGTATCAGCTGGGCCACTGTTCTTCCCACTCAATGCTGTAAAGTCAGGCTTAATGATTTTCCTGTTCAAGAAAGCAGCTGCAGTACTCCTGAAACAAATAATATATTATAGGTTAATAAAAAAGCAAGCAAGCAAGCACCTGTAGGTCCAAGACTAGGAATCTTTCCTATGGGTGAGAAAAGACATTAAGTTAAAAGTATGACAACACAATCACCAATGTATTAAAACAGTCACACAAGATGCATCAGTAAATGCTAAAATCATTGTGTAGAAGCTCTCGAAAAAAAACAACAGGAATTCATAGTTAGTTATTCATCTCACGCATTTCAACAACAGCAACAAAACCTGTAAGATACCCTTGCAAAAAAATATTCCATCTCAATCCAGTCATAATAAAACAAGTAGTTTAACTTAAATAGTGGGGCATTCTGCAAGACAATCAGTATGTATTCTTCAAAATGTAAATGTCATGAAAAACACAAAAAAGTTTCAGAAATATGACAGACAAAAATATACAATACCTGATTGAATCTGGGATCTTAAAAGATAAAATAAAAGAATATTTCTGGGATAAATGGGAGAATTCTAGTTATGAACCACATTTCATATTCTATCAGTATTAAATTGTGGTAACACATTAATTTACCATAGGTAAGAAGCAAAACATCCTTGTTCTTAGGCAATATATACTTTGGGGGACAGGGACACCATCTTGATGGCTGCAACTTACTTTCAGAAGGCTCAATAATTTTAAGACGTGTAACAAAAAGTTAGAAACTGGTGCATCTAAGCAAAAGGTTTATCTAAAGGTTTGAAATGTTTGAAATTAAAGAGTTAGGGAGAGGGGCGCCTGCATGGCTCAGCCACTTAAGCATCCCCCTTTCATCTCAGGGTCCTGAGACTGAGCCCCATTTTGGGCTCCCTGCTCAGTGGGAAGTCTGTTTCTCCCTCTCCCTATGCTGCTCCCCTGTTTGTTTACTCTCTTGCTTGTGCTCTCTCAAATAAACAAAATCTTAAAAAAAAAAAGTTAGTGAGAAAATTTCCCAGCTTGTTTTTAAGATACCCAACACACCTGGAGTGCCTGTCACAGTTAAGCATCTGCCTTCAGCTTGGGTCATGGGATCAAGCGTTGCATTGCCCTCCCTGCTCAGCAGTGATGAGATGATGACCCATGACAAAGGCAGACACTTAACTCAGGTGCCCCATAACCCCCCTTTAAATAAGAGATCACATAAATGGTAGCCAAGGTGTCTACTGTTCTTGGCCAATAAACTATTTATTAAAGATTTTATTTTTCACATTATCCCAACATTCAACGTGGGGCTTGAACCTACAACCTCAGAGATTAAAAGTCACATGCTCCACCTACTGAGCCAGCCAGGTGCCCCACCTTTCTATTTTACATTTATTTGAACCTGGATCCAAATATGGCCCACATGTTACATTTACTTATTAGCACCCTTAAGTAAGTTTTACATTTACCTACTGCTTCTTGCTATATAATTGTAACTTATCCCTCATACCGTCACTGTTTAAACCATTAAACCTTTCCTCTCAGTTAAACCTGTCAATAACTCACCAACCGTCAAGACAAAGCACTCCCCTTGGCTTACCATTCAGAGCCCCTCACCCTTCATACCTTAGTATCTTCATCTTCACCTGCCTATGGTCCCCGAAAGCAGTTTGTTTTTTTAAAAACAGAGATGTTATGTTCTCCTTCCTGCTTAAATGACTCAACTGGTTACATTACCTTTTCCTCCTTCTTTCCTTGGGACTAAGTTCTGCTCCTTTTGGAGACTCCAACCAAGACAAATTTTCTCTAAGATGGTTTAGTATGTGTTAGGCACTAAGCTAGGGATCTTTCATGTAGTCACTGATTCAATTAAACTCTCCAAACAACCCTATAAATTAGGAGCTATTATCCTCAATTAGAGCTGTAAAAAACCAGTCTGCAATAATCTGAGTACACTCATACAACATTGCATTAACTGGCACGATAATTACAAAGCTGTACTGTCCCTTCTTCATACTCCCACAGAATCCTATGCATCCCTCTACATCTATTTCAAAGCAACTTATATTTTCCATATTTGATACAGTCACAATTCTTCACATTTGTTGATAACATATTCAAACACTTTTAGGAGGAAGGACAGGGCTTTATTGATTCTAGCACTATCACAGCAAAAACATTGAGAAGCAGCAATACCAGATAGAACTGGGTCTTCACCCAACTCTGCCACTTAAGTAGCTGTATGCCCTTGGCCAAATTAGTCTCTCTGAACTTCAGTTTTCTTTTCACAAAGAAAGAAATAATACTATCTCATACTGTAATTATTAAACATGAAAATAAAATTAACACACGTCACAGTGCCCGCCACTTAACAAAGGTGCAACAAAAAGTATTATAAGATAGCTCATAAAATCTCAAAAGCTCTCAGAATCTAGCTGAAATCATACTTCTATTACACATACAGGCATACCTTATTTTATCGTGCATTACAGGACTGTGCTTTTCATATACTGAGTTTTTTTGTTTGTTTGTTTTAACAAATTGGGGTGGACCGGATGAAGAGTTAGTAGCTGCTTATGGACAAGGAGAAAAAAAGTCGTTTAAGATGCAACTCACTCCTGGCAAAGCTGCTATGAAGATTGTTGAAATGGATTTAGAATATGCCATAAACTCAGTTGACAAGGCAGAAGCAAGGTTTGAGGATAGACTCCCAATTTTTAAAGAATTGCTACCGTGACTACAATGCTATCAAACGGTATCACAAGCAACAGAGAAATCATTCATGAAAGGAAGAGTCAAAGTGGCAATTTCTACTCTCTCATTTTAAGAAATTGCCACAGCCACCCCAACCTTCAGTAACCACCATCCTGATCAGTCACCAGCCATCAAACAGAAGCAAGATCCTCCATCAGCAAAAAGATTATAACGCACTGAAAGCTCAAATGATGGTTAGCATTTTTAGCAATAAATTATTTAAAGTATGTCACTGATTTTTTTAGACATAAGGCTACTGCGCACTTAACAGACTAAAGTATAGGGCAAACATAACTTTTATATGCACTGAGAAACAAAATTCGTTTGACTTACTTTATGACAGTGGTCTGGAACTGATCCCACAGTATCTCTGAGTTGTGTGCATGCGCCTGTGTAGGCACTTACATATAAAAAGTACTGATATTAAACCTGAAAGTTGCTATGTCTCGTATAGTTGCTAAGTCCTTCATGACTGGTAAAGGCATTCGCTTCCACCAGGTTCACTATAATAATGTGATGTAGGAAATTTTCTTACACTGATTTTGGAGGCACACGAGAGGAGCTTCAGAATTTCATTTTGTTCATATATTGTTTTATTATCTGATTTTTTTTTTTACCATTTTAACCATCTTTAAAAATTTATTTATTTTTTATTAACATATAATGTAGTATTAACCCCAGGGCTACAGGTCTGTGAATCGCCAGGTTTACACACTTCACAGCACTCACCATAGCACATACCCTCCCCAATGTCCATAACCCAACAGCCCTCTCCCTACCCGCCCCCAGCCCTGTTTGTTTTGTGAGATTAAGAAGAGTCTCTTATAGTTTGTCTCGAGCTTCAGAATTTTATAATAAACTTTTAATTTTATATTAAAATACATTCAACTTGTAATAAATTCCAGTAACACAGAACTACATAAAATAAAGCATAGTCTCTTCCAAGCTACTCTTCCTACATGTCCACACTATGTTATAGCTAATGACTAAGGCTTCAGTGACTTCTCATTCTGGCTTAATACTTTCAAAATGGAGGGCACCTGAACCAAAGTATCTGCCTTTGGTTCAGGTCCCGATCCCAGGGTCCTTGGATGGAGCCCCACATCAGGCTCCCTGGAGCCTACTTCTCCCCCTGCTTGAGCACTCTCTCTTGCTCTTTGATAAATAAATAAATAAAATCTCGAAAAACCAAAAAACCAACTTTCAAAATGGGTGCTTAAAAAAAAAAAAGGTTTTTATTTAAGTAACATCTACATCACACGTGGGGCTCAAATTCACAACCCTGAGATGAAGAATTGCAGGCTCCTCTGAGCCCCCCAAACTACCTCTGTAGCTATACTGATCTTTCCAAATATAAATATAATCCTTTTCTCTTCCACTTAAAACAGTCCACTAGTCCTTTATTACTTTAAGAAAGTAGCTCTTAAACCTTAGATAGCATCAAGATTACCCAAACACGTTGATAAAAGACTACTGGGCCAAATTCCCAGTTTCTGATTCAGCTGGTGTGTTTTATTTCTAAGTTTCCAGAAGATGTTGCTGCTCAAGGGACCATAGTTTGTGAACTGCTGCTTTAAGAAAAATAAAGCTTTAAGACCCATCAAAATCTGGTCCTGGCCTGTTTGCCTAGCTCCCCACCCAATCATACATCATAATTCTGATTTTATTCTACAATAACTTTTGAAATTCCTTAGCGGGTATTCTCTTACTCTTTCTGCCAGACTGTGAGCTTCTTGGTGGTAAAGTGTCTCCAGCTTTATTCTTATTCTTGGGCAATATAATGGTTGCTCAAAAAGTATTTAATGAATAAAGAGAACCTGTGGTATATTTCTAGCTGAGTTTCGACCACCATCACCTTGAATGACTCTTTAACATGCCTGAGCCTAAACCAGCTTATCTCAAGAGATGAAATGGTTAATTCCCAATGTAAGATCTTTGTGAGAGTTAAAGGATATTT
Source organism: Taxidea taxus jeffersonii (assembly GCA_003697995.1). Taxonomy (NCBI): domain Eukaryota; kingdom Metazoa; phylum Chordata; class Mammalia; order Carnivora; family Mustelidae; genus Taxidea; species Taxidea taxus. Next base: position 8,745 of record RCUC01109555.1, read on the forward strand.
TAATTGGCCAGAAGGTGTAGGCACTGTGGAGTAGTAGGTTTTTAAATGGTGGCTAACACTCCATTCTCTTAACTTCCCACCTCGCCTCCCTCCTCTCTTCCACCAAACAAAGACGTTAATTCTTTGGCAATAACCTAGCAATTCCACAATTCTCGTTCAAACCAACATCTTCTTGAAAATTTAATTAAAACAGGGCTACCACTCTCATACTGATTCCACATGTCTGAGAATAAGAAGCTGTCATTTCCACAAGACCCTCACCACACTGAGGAGACCCAGTCTTAGACAACCTCTGACACCGAGGTCTGGCGCCCAGCAGATGCTGAGGAGGCCCTTCCTCAGCTGAACCTCATGACACCCCACCCGACTTACCTGGAACCGATGACACACTCAGCACCTCTCAGGCCAGAAACGCTGTGCCCCAGAGCCTGATTCAGCATTCAACAGAGTGCCCTAATCCGCGTGAATGGGCGGGCTCTCGCCAGAAGCGCACCCACGGCCCTTGTGGTGAGTGGCTATCCCTCCGGAAGTGGATAGGTAATCGCCTGCGCATGCTCAATGTCCCTTAGTGGCCAAGGAGATGGGGAAGAGCTCTCGAACGTTGCCGAGGGCGTTTCCTTCAGTAATCAAGCAGCTGTTGTCATTAACTGATTTTTCTCAGTGGCAGCCTTTTGTATATTCTTATGATTTTTATTCCTGTGAGCAATTTGAGGATCGCAGTAAGATTTCAGGTTGGTTTGAAAAGAACGCCTTCCTCCTCTCAGACACTAAGGGAAGTTCTGAGTCAGACAGGCTCACTTCGGGATGGCAGGTGAGGAGACAGTAAGCTTTGAAGTGAAAGAGAAGCAGTCACCTTAACGGATCAATTTGCATCTCTGTGGGTTAGTGGGTGGGTCCGTCCCACCCTGTAGAACTATGCCCCACCTCAACTCTGACTCACCCAAAGGCCCTTCTGAGGAAGTGATACTTAAGGTGAAATTTAAGGAATGGATTTGAGTTACTTCGGTAAGTCTTTAATGCTGAAGGAGGAGCCAGTGAGGAGGCTGGTAAATGTAAAGAACTTGGTAAATGAAAGATTCTGTACCCTTGGCTGGCACCTCAGGGGAAAGAAGGGGAGGGGTATGAAGTAGAAAAGATGGAAAATGGCTTTTGGGAAGCCGATGAGCTAGGCCAGAATAGCTGCTGCAATACTTTTCAGGCAAAATGGAGAATTTTGATCTTTATGAAGTCACTACGGTTTCATAGTGCAAAGAAAAGCCAGTGAAGCTTTTTTTTTTTTTTTAAAGTAATCCCTACACACAATATGGAACCTGAAATTAGGGTTCTCATGCTCTACTGACGGAACCACCCAGGCGCCCCCGCCAGTGAAGCATTTTAAACCCTTACCATGATACAATAAAATTTGAATTTTGAAAGGAGGATTGGCTACAATTCAGTGACTTAAGAATTTTGGGAAGTAGTGAGTGGTGGGAAGTAAAATACAGGTGTGAAGGGCACCTGGGTGGCTCAGTCATTATGCATATGCCTTTGGCTCAGGTTATGATCCCAGAGTCCTAGGATTGAGCCCCGCATCAGGCGCCCTGCTCAGTGGGGAACGTGCTTCTCCTCCCACTCCCACTGTTTGTGTTCCCTCTCTCACTGTCTCTCTCTCTCTGCCAAATAAATAAAATCTTAAAAAAAAAAAATACGGGTGTGAATTAGTGATTCTTCACCATATATTGTTAGCTGTGCTTCCTAAACCTTTTGAATTTCTAGTGGCGAGAGCTTCCCCTCTTTTCCTTTGTTCTTTTATTGTGGGATGAGTATATGGTTTTAAGTACGGTGAGATGTAAAATTTCCTATCACAGTTCATGACATAAAAAATTATTTATGACATTGGTATGACACTAATCCTCAAAGGCTGGTCATGCTTTGGAGGGTACATCATAATCCAACCAGATAGAGCCAGCCTACCTGATGCTAATTAAGGAGTTGATTATTATGCATTGGATTCTTCTCAATGCATTGCTTTCAAGAATTATCATTTAAGGGATGCCTGGGTGGCTCAGTCGGTTAAGCATATGCCTTCCATTCAGGTCATGATCCCAGAATCCAGATATCAAGCCCTGCGTGGGTCTCCCCCGCTTGCTTCTCCCTCTGCCTGCTGCTCCCCCGGTTTGTGCGCTCTCTCTCTCTCTGTCAAATAAAATAAATTAATTTAAAAAAACAATTATTTAACATTCCACAAGACTAGTTCAGAAGCAATCTGGCCTTCACCCTTAATCTTCCTAAGAACTGAAACTCTTCCTAGTTGATCAGTGATCTAGTTTCTCGTCAAAGACTATTTTTCATGCTTGTTACTCTCTCTGATGCTTTCTTTGTAGTCTTTGTCTCTGGCTGCTCCATCTTGTTTTAGCAACTTGCTCTTCCTCTGCCTGCCCTCATGCATATAAGTACAGGCCTGCAAGGGCACATGACAAAGTTTTAATATATAGTATGAAACATGTTTATGAATGTGTATATGTATGGGTACACATACATGTATTTGTTTGCTTCTGCATGTAGAGAGGAAAGAGTGATGGTTAAGGTCTGGTTTTGGAACCAGGCTCGCAGGAATGTAAAACCAAGCACTGCTTTGTGTAACCTTTGGCAGGTTATCTTTTTGTACCTGTTTCTCATCTAGCACACAGAAAATGGGGGTGGGGCAGTAACAATATGTAGAAAATAGGATGTTTCACTCATGTCAAGTAGGGCCCTGTGTCAAGCAATGATACAAACAGTCAGGGGTGTTGCAGCTGCCACATAGCCCTGAGACCAGCAGCAGTTGATGACACCCCAGAACTGATAAGCAGAAGCAAAGGAGGTTTGCAGGGGCCCAACACTAATTAAATTCCTTTAAAAGGGGAGGATTTGGGCAGCAAACTGTCCGACTCTTCAGACATTGACCCCTCTATGTCTGACCACTTAAAAAAAGGCAACTGCCACCAAAGGCTCTGCGTGACTGATCTCTGAACAGAACCGAGATCCTTCACTGCTTGAACATAATAAGCAGTAAGTGCCAAGAGCTGACCTGGACCAGATCCAAGACTTACCTCAACTGCACACCCACAGACTGACTTCCCGTTTGGTTCATTAACTTCCTACCCTCTGTCTCATTTGTTGTGTGACTTGTGTTGGGCTTTGTACGCCATGTAAGTAGACAAATTAGTTGCATGGTGAAATGTCATGGAGTTTGGAATCATCAATCTGCTTTACAATTTTGTTAACCTTGCTTTATGACTGAATAAAGCTGACATTGTGGAAGGACACATATGTGTGTGTCTTCATAGCATGCTCATGACACTGTACAATTTGACTTCTTGGAGACTAAATGATTTTTTTATTTTTTTTATTTTTAAAGATTTTATTTGTTTATTTGACAGACAGAGATCACAGGTAGGCAGAGAGGCAGGCAGAGAGAGAGGAGGAAGCAGGTTCCCCGCTGAGCAGAGAGCCCGATGTGGGGCTCGATCCCAGGACCCCGAGATCATGACCTGAGCCGAAGGCAGAGGCTTTAACCCACTGAGCCACCCAGGCGCCCCTAAATGATTTTTTTAGAGCTAAAGCACTAACATCTGACATGGCAAATGTAGTGTTAACACACACACACACACACACACACACACACACACACACACACACACACGGCATCTGGGTGGCTCAGTCAGTTAAGTGTTTGCCTTGGACTCACATCATGATCTCCAGGTCTGGGGATTGAGTCCTGTTTTAGGCTCTCTGCTCAGCAGGAGGTCTGCTTCTCCCTCTACCCCTCCACTTGTTCTCCTTCTCGCTCTCAAATGAATGAATAAAATCTTAAATACACACACTATATAAATTCATCTGAAAATGCCTATTTCTGTTACCCTGAGAGCAGAAATGAGATTTAGAAGCAGCAGGTATAAGTGATCCATTTTGTTTTCTTTCATTTGTAAAGCCTTTTCTTTCTTTTTCCTTTGCTCTTCTTTTTTTTTCTTTTTTTGACTGAACTAAGTGGCTTTATTGGAGGAAAATCTGAATTACAATGGACTTAAGAGTTGGCATTGGGGCCTTTTGTCTTTCCAAAGGCGGACACAACATTGACAGAGTGCCAGTGTCCTGCATCTGCCCCTTCGCTCTGCCTGTCTTCTTTCTCTCCTGCTTGGCCACCTTGGGAGTCTTCCTTCTTCCTTTCCTAGCACAAGCCAGGGAACCAAGGACTTCACCTCCCAGCATGTGGTGGGCTTCTTCAGGTTGTTCAGAGCCTCCACCTCACACTGACAGAGGGTAGCCTCAGCTTCTAGGGGTAAGGCCTGCCAGGAGCTCAACCTGATCTTCAGGAGTGATACCCTCCAGCAAGGCTACATGAGCCTTAATCTGGGTGACCATCTCTTGGCCAGTTACCTCCAGGGTGTGTCACTCTTGGGCACGAACAGAGAGTGGACAGAGAGTTGCATGTCCATGACTGAAACACAGCCACTGCAGCCACTGCCTTGAAGATGGAGTTGAGAAAGAGCTGTATCATTTGTAAAACTTAAAAAGCAAAAACAGAGGGGCGCCTGGGTGGCTCAGTGGGTTAAAGCCGTTGCCTTAGGCTCGGGTCATGATCCCAGGGTCGTGGGATCGAGCCCCATATCGAGCTCTCTGCTCTGCGGACAGCCTGCTTCCTCCTCTCTCTCTCTGCCTCTCTGCCTATTTGTGATCTCTGTCTGTCAAATAAATAAATAAAATCTTAAAAAAAAAAAAAAAGCAAAAACAGAAACAAACAAAAAAACTCAACTAAACTAAAATCTTCGAGCCTGGGGTGCCTGAGTGGCTCAGTAGGTTAAGCCTCTGCCTTCGGCTCAGGTCATGATCTCAGGGTCCTGAGATAGAGCCCCACATTGGGCTCTCTGCTCAGTGGGGAGCCTGCTTCCCCACCCATCGTGGCTCCCCCCCCAACTCCTGTCTCTGCTACTTGTGATCTCTGTCAAATAAATAAATAAAATCTATAAAATCTATGGGCCCCTCTTCCCTTTGAAAATAATGTTTTAAAGAGAAAAAAGCTAAGCCCCTTTGACACAATTATTTTTAGAATAGTTTGAAATATTCCACTTAAAGATGAAAGGAAGAATTTTATTTTATGCAGGTGCTCGTTTTCTCTTTAAAAAATAGTTAAAGCCAACAGAATGACTTCCAAGTTTCCTTGAAAGTGCAGAAGGAAAGTTGAGAAGGAATTAATCCAAACTTTATTGAATTAAGTATGAATCACACGGATGGACACATAGGGCTCTGGTTAAGTAAGCTGAAGTAGTGACCACCACAGCGATCTGTCTCCAAGAGGGGGCAAAAATCTACACACCAGAAAATTTGCTCCAGTTTTCAGTGGCAGGTCAGGAAACTACTTTTTATTCCATGTTATTATAAAATATGTGGCTTTGATAATTTAAAACTCCTCTTATATCCTAATACTTAAGAGCACATTTTGGAAGGCACTTGGATTTGCATTCCAGCTGTATCAGTTTGCTAGCTGTGTGATTTTAGTTTACTTCCATTTTCTAAGTTTCAGTTTCTTCATCTAAAAATGGGTGGGCGCCTGGGTGGTTCAGTTGGTTAGGTGTTTGTCTTTGGCTAAGGTCTTCCCCTACTGATGATCTTTCTCTGTCAAATAAGTAAAATCTTTTAAATAAATAAAATGGGCAAAATAATGCTTAATCCAATAGGGTTATAGGGAAACTACTTTGCAAAAGGCTGAGTCTCTTCTTTCCTCCTTCCCTCCTCTCCCTTTTTAGCAAGTGCACTTTTTATTTGTTTATTTTTTTTAAGATTTTATTTACTTCTTTGACAGACAGAGATCACCAGTAGGCAGAGAGGCAGGCAGAGAAAGAGGAGGAAGCAGGCTCCCTGCTGAGTGGAGAGCCCGATGTGGGGCTCGATCCCAGGACCTTGAGCTCATAACCTGAGCTGAAGGCAGAGGCTTTAACCCACTGAGCCACCTAGGCACCCCTTATTTGTTTATTTTTAAAAGGGTTTATTTACTTATTTGTTTGTCAGAGAGTGAGCAAGTACACAAGCAGGGGGAAAGGCAGGCAGAGCAGGCAGAGGGAAAAGCAGGCTCCCCACTGATAAAGGAGCCCAATGCAGGACTCGATCCCAGAACTCTGGAATCATGACCTAAGCTGAAGGCAAATGCTTAACCGACTGAGCCATCCATGTGGCTCACACCTTTTTAAGTTTTCAAAGATGTATTTATTTTTAGAGAGAGACAGAGAGAGAAAGAGCATGCATCAGAGGGGTGGGGCAGAGGAAGTGGGAAGGAGAGAGAATCTCAAGCAGATTCCCCACTGAGAGGGGAGCCTGATGCAGGGTCAATTCACAATCCTGAGATCATGACCTGAGCTGAAATCAAGAGTCGGATGCTTAACTGACTGAGCCACTGAGGTTCCCTTCAAGTGTACTTTTTAAATTAAATGGTAAACCTAAGTAGTATGTATTTTTTTTCTTTAGAGAGTGGGGAAGCAACTAGGGAGTTAGGAGAGAGGGAATCTTAAGTAGGCTTCAGGCCCAGTGCAGAACTTGATTTCACAACTCTGAGATCATGACCTGAGTTGAAATCAAGCCTGAGTCACCCTGGTGCCCCTACTAAATTAATACTTTTCTTTTAAAAAAGGCTCAGACACTCTGAAAACAACATGGACAACAATCATCTACAATTTCATTCATTAGAGGGAAGTCTATTTTAACAGAAAGAACCCTGTTTTGTGCTGTTGTTTTTTTCTAAAGATTTTACTTATTTGACAGTAAGATCATAAGTAGGCAGATCAGCAGGCAGAGAGGGCGAAGCAGGCTCCCTGCTGGGCAGAGAACCCCATCCTGGCTTGATCCCAGGACCCTGAGATCATGACCTGAGCAGAAGGCAGAGGCTTAACTCACTAAGTTACCCAGGTGCTCCTGTTGTTTTTGTTTTTATCACATTACAAGTTTGGAGCTTTTTTTATTTTTCAAAGATAATATTAAAACATCTTACCCAAATACTAAAGAATTAGAAATATTTTTGTTTTGGTTTACTTGTATTTGAACTTTCCATGATACTTATGGCTCAGTTTATGTAAGTTGTACTTAGTTAAGCGTTAACTATCTGAGTTATGACAAACAAAAATTTTATTATCACCTCAATGGAAGAAAAAATAGTATGAAAACTAATATAGTAACACATGCTCCTAGGAAATGTTACATTAAAAATAGAAAAATGGATACATACCAAAACATTTATTTTTTTTTAAAGATTTTATTTATTTATTTGACAGAGATCACAAGTAGGCAGAGAGGCAGACAGAGAGAGAGGGGAAAGCAGGCTCCCTGCTGAGCAGAGAGCCCGATGTGGGGCTCGATCCCAGGACCCTGGGATCATGACCTGAGCCGAAGGCAGAGGCTTTAACCCACTGAGCCACCCAGGTGCCCCCAAAATATTTACTTTTACCCATTACCAAATTAAAAACTTTTGAGAATATTCTATAGCCATTTACTACATAGCAAGTGACACAAAACAGTTGATATAAGGTATGGGAACTTGTAAAACCTGAGTTTTGAAATATTCCTAAATATGTAGTGAGGAGATAGCATAGGTAGTTCTTGTGGATTCCCAGCGTACAATCAAGTAACAAATTTCCAGATAAGGCTGAGGGCTTTGCTACGAGCAGTTCACAGGGACGAGTCTCAAACCGACCTCACCACCACTTACCAAGATTCCTTGGAATCCAATTATGATGTTACAGTAGGATGAGAGCTTAGATGTAAAAAGATGCCACAGCTAGTATCCACTGTTCTTTCCATGAGCATTCTGGCCGGGTAGAAGCCAAGAATGGAAAATGGGATACAGATCTAGAGTTTACAGAGTGAGGTCATTTTGGGAAGTGAGAACAAAGGGAAGAAAGCAAGCCTGGAATGCAACTCCAGTATGCTAATAAATAAAGTTCATCTTACTGAATTAGAATTACTCATTTTTTCCTTTTGCTTCAGGCTCTAACATGGCCTGGTTGATCCTGTCTTTATTTAAAAATTTGATATTTTGTTCATCATGCATTTTTTGGTGTTTTTATTTTTCTCAAAAATGGTGTTAAACCATTACTTGTTTAGTGAGGTTTTGAGCACACCCTTAAATTTTGTGTCCACATATTCTAGTTCTGGCTCTGGGAAGGAATAAAAGTAGTGCAAAAACAGAACCAAAGGCTGCACTGATTTCAGAGTTTGGAAGGAACTAAGCCAAGAGAGAAGGATCAACTCTTATTTGGTCCACCCCTTGCCATCTGTTCCACTTCCCTGACTCACCTTATGGCCCCAAATTGGGGTGGCACCATTACTTCTGATCCCCTTAACCATCCTGATTAAACTATGTAAAATCTATTTTCCTTTGTGTTCTGAAAATGTTAGCAATTACAAGAACTTTTAACTGAAACTTTTATAAAAAATAATAAAACAAACATCAAATCATAGGTAAAGTTAAGTTTAAAGTATACATATTTGATGTTCTCTGGTCTCCCCCTCCACCTCATCAGTGACTAAATTTGGCTCCATTGTCATGGATTTGTTCCCGTATGCCACTTCTAGTGCACATGTGACTGGTTGTTGAGTTTTTACAGATTTTGAAAGAATCTTTGCCCTTACCCTGATAATCCTGAATTAAGTAGCAGTGGTAGGGTATGTATCAAGGATGTATAACCTTAAATGCCACAATTGAAAGCAATAAAAAATGAAAATAAAGACAAATACCAGAAGCATTTCTGCCATGCCGTGCTCAACACTCTGAACATTTCTTATATAAAATGAAGACAACTAGACACTCGAATGTTTATTGAAAACTTACAGTTGTTTGGGCAGAAATCTGCAACCATTTAATTACAATGATATGGCTAGTTTTTAGCTTTGTGAATGTGAATCTGTACTTGAAAAAGTGTTGGCTTGTATTCAATAGGACAGTATCTGAACTGTATTTTTTTTTTAAGATTTTATTTATTTATTTGACAGACAGAGATAACAAGTAGGCAGAGAAGCAGGCAGAGAGAGAGAGGAGGAGGAGGAAGCAGGCTCCCTTCTGAGCAGAGAGCCCAATGCAGGGCTTGATCCCAGGACCCTGGGATCATGACCTGAGCCAAAGGCAGAGGCTTTAACCCACTGAGTCACCCAGGCGCCCCTGAACTGTATTGTTTTTCTTTTTTTGGTACAAAATATATAAACAAGTACATGTTTTATTTATTTTTTATTTTTTTAAACAAGTACACATTTTAAACATAAATAACTGATAACAGCTTCTGTTTCTACTGAAATGCACTTGTGTAAAGGAGTTACAATTTATCCAGAAAATTATTTAGAATTTTCCCCAAAGTACCCAATTTAAATGAGGTAATACATTTCATAAAACATCTTTTGTGTTTAAAGTTAATTACAGTGTTTTACAGTACTTTCCATTCCAAAAGATACCATTAATAAACTATGAAAGGGAGACAAACTCTGTGATTTTAGAATTTCTATCTCAAATTCTTTATAGTATACCAGTCCCAAACTTTTATTTTTTAATTAAAGATTTTTATTTATTTATTCAACAGACAGAGATCACAAGTAGGCAGAGAGAGGAAGGCAAGCTGGTTCCCCACTGTGCAGAGAGCCCTGCGAGGGGGGTGGTGGGGGTTGGGGGGGTGGGGGGCCCTCCATCCCAGGACCCTGATATCAGGACCTGAGCGGAAGGCAGAGGCTTAACCCATTGAGCCACCCAGGTGCGCCCCAAACTTTTATTTTAGCAAAATAAGGGTTAATGGCTTATTGTTTCTTCTACTCTACAATGTTTACAAAGCAAAATTTCTAATCAAGAAAAGATTTCATAAATTTCATACCTGGAATTAACTTACAGTAAAATAAAAACTTTATGGCATTGAGCTAACTTTAGTCTTTTAATAAATACAAATTAAGAGTGTATTTAACAACTTGGGAAGACCCCACACTGGGAAGGAAATAAAACACTGGCTTCTTATAATTACATGATGAGAGACAGATTCAGAAATTAACATCTTAGCATTTTAAACTTTCTTTTATGACTTTATGGATATTGTTCAAAATAAAAAAACACTTTCATAAACATAAAGCCTATAATATAAAATTGATTGCAATTAATAGCTTCTTTCTTAGTCTCACTATATAAATAATCAATGAACCAATTAATGTATCCTTATTCTGTAAAGCCAAACAGTCAAAGCCTTTGATTAGAGATTTAGCAGTTTTGGAAAAAAATCACTCAAACATATACAAATGTATACGAACATTTTAATACTTGTGGAGAATTATAGAATTATGAAAGAAAAATTTTAATTCTTGTACTAAGACATTAAAAAGTGTTTTTATTTTAACTCCTCTAGGAATAGTAATGTGCAGAAAAAGATGAGAGATTTCTATTATACAAGCAAATAACTGTGCTTTAGACTGGAATTGCTTTTGAATTTATGTTATTTTCCCCTCCAAAGAGAAACCAGGAAGAGAATCCTGTAAGACTAATAAACCATCCCAGGTGCTTCAAATGATTCCTTTTTGTACAGGAACTTCTAAGCAATCACCCTATGGTGTGGGTGGGTATCTTTCCTTCATTCCTCTTCTGGCAGACCAGGTATGATTATCTAGAGAAGGTCTACATTGGGAAGGCAAAGGAGAAAGAAACATAATAAGAAATGCTATCCAGCAGACCAATTTACCCATGCTTAATTTTTTAAAATAGATAATGAGTTATGAAAATTTACCAATGTTTTTCAGTACTGAGAGTTACTTTGTATTTTCTTACCTTTCAATATAGAAAAAGTACCTCTATTTCTTCAAGTCTGAATTTGTTATTAAAGAGATTTTTTTCGGGGCGCCTGGGTGGCTCAGTGGGTTAAAGCCTTTGCCTTCGACTCAGATCATGATCCCAGGGTCCTGGGATCGAGCCCCGCATCCGGTTCTCTGCTCAGCAGGGAGCCTGCTTCCTCCTCTCTCTCTGCCTGCCTCTCTGCCTACTTGTGATCTCTGTCTGTCAAATGAATAAATAAATAAAATTTTTTAAAAAATAGATTTTTTTCATTGAATTATTTTTCACTTAATAATCTCTATTTGCTCAGTGACCCACATGAGCAGTCCCAGCTATTTTTCTTAGTATTTTGGATTTTGATTCTTGATATTTATACTAGCTAAGACAATTTATGTGGAGCAGGTCAACAAAAACATATCAGAACCAGTATCTTTTTTCAAGTAGGCTCCATGCCCAACCTGGAGCTTAACTCACAATCCCTAAGTCAAGAGTCACATTTCTGGGTTGCCTGGATGGCTCAGTAAGTTAAGTGTCTACCTTCAGCTCAGGTCATAAATACAGGGTTTTGAGAGAGAGCCCGGAATCAGGCTCCTTTCTCAGTGGGGAGTCCACTTCCTCTCCCTCTACCTGCCACTGCCTCTGCTCCTGCTCTCTTTTTTTCTCTGTCAAATAAAAAAATAAATAAAATCTTAAAAAAAAAAAAAAAGGAGTCAAATGCTCTACTGACTGAACCAGTCAGGCACCCCCAGAACCAGTATCTTAATTTGGGGTATTTTAATAGATAAAATGGTCCCTAGAAATCCTTTCACCCACTGAGCCACCCAGGCACCCTGTCTCCTAGAAATCTTTTAATGTTATGAAACTATTTAAATGAATACTTAGCAATAACTTTTATTTTATTTTATATAAATCTTTTTTTAAAAGATTTTATTTATTTATTTGTTAGAGAGAGAGAGAGAGCGCGAGCACAGGCAGACAGAGAGGCAGGCAGAGGCAGAGGGAGAAGCAGGCTCCCTGCTAAGCAAGGAGCCCGATGTGGGACTCGATCCTGGGAAGCTGGGATCATGACCTGAGCCGACGGCAGCTGCTTAACCAACAGAGCCACCCAGGCGTCCCTAGCAATAACTTTTAAATATATGGTAGGGCAACATGTAACTAATCTTTTAAAGAGAAAAATGGATCTTTTGCAGGAAGACAATCATTGGTATCAAGATTTCCCTAGGCAATTCGTTTTGGCCCCCTCGTGAAGACATGAGGCACTCTCTTGGCTCATTTTTGGAAGCTTCCACATCCTTAACATTTCGTTTTCCTGATAGTCATGGTGAGGTGTCAACTTTAACGAATTTAGCAGTAAAAAATGCAGGTATGCCTCTTCTAGAAATTACCTCAGACTGCCTAAATTTGGAATGTAAAATGAGATGGGTTTCTTGCTTATCAGATCAGCAAAGATTAAAAACATTGATAGCACCCAGTGTTGGCAAAACTGTATAGAATAAGCCTTCTTACAACTTGCTATTGGAAATGTAAGGTGGAGTAGCTTTTCTACAGAGCAATTTACTACTAGGTATCCATGTTTAAAACACACACAGCCTAGAGGCACCTGGCTGGCTTAGTTGGTAGAGTGAACAGCTCCTGGTTTCTTGGGGATCATGAGTTCAAACCCCACACTAGGTGTAGAGCTTACTTAAAAGACAAAGAAGTGCAAAGCCTAGAGGGTTCTTAAATGATGGTACAAAGAGCTCTGTGACCCTTCCTCCTGATGAAATAATCTTAGCTGGTGAACAAAAAGTTTTTAAGTCAGTTTGTTTGTGGATAATCTCCACACTCAATATAGGGCTCAAACTCACAACCCCAAGATCAAGAGTCATATGCTCTTCCGACTGAACCATTTTCTTTAAAAAAGTTATTTAAAGGAGTGCCACTCCTTTAAATAATTAGTTGGCTCAGTTGGTTAAACATTGGACTCTTGACAGCTCAGGTCCTGATCTAAGGTTTTGAGGTCAAGCCCCATGTTTGGTTCCACATTGAGTATGGAGCCTACTTTAAAAAAGGTCTTTGAAGTCCCTGGAAATTGAGGGAATAGAGCAAATGGAAACATTGATTCAAGTGGTATAAATTAAATGTTTATGTGCCCCCCCAAATTCATGTATTTAAATCTAATTTGCAATGTGGTATTTGGAGGTAAGGCCTTTGGGAAATGAGTAAACTATGAGGTAGAGCCTTCATAGCTGGGATTAGTGCCCTTAGGAAGTAGAATCCAGAGAGTTCCTTAGCGCCTTCCACCATGGGAGGAGATGGAGATCTATGAACCAGCCTCTAGAACTGGGAGAAATACCACCCAGCCTACAGTACTTTGCTAAAGCGCCCTGAACAGACTAAGACATCAGAAAAATCCACTAATGACAAGAACTGGAAATGGTAAATAAGAAGGCTAATATAATAACTCTATTATAAACATGTATTTCTTCTCTTTCCTTCTCTCAGCCTTAAAGGACCTAGAACTGTAGAAAGTAATGATTTTAACAAATTTGTATGTGTAACATATATAGATGTGTATAACTGTAGTGAAATTAAAAAGAAAGAGAATACAGCTATATAGGTATTTCTGTATCTTGTGGACTTAAAAAATAGCATAATTTGAGGTAGATGCTGATAAATTAGTATACTGTTTAAGTCCTAGAACAACTGCTAAGAAAGTAAAACATTAGATATATAGTTGACCCTTGAACAACATGGGTTTGAACTACACAGGTCCACTTATACATGGATTCTTTTTTGATATGATTCTATAAATCTATTTTCTATTCCATATGATTTTTAAAAAATATTTTTATTTATTTTTTGAGAGTGAGAGCAGGGAGTGGGGGGAAGAGCCGAGGCAGAGGCAGAGGGATAAGCAGACTCTGCACTCAGTGTGGATCTCGAAGTGGGTCTCTATCTCACAATCCACGAGGTCATCACCTAAACCAACAAACACCAAGAGCCAGATGCTCAACCAGCTGAGCCACCGAGGTGCCCCTTATGATTTTCTTAATAACATTTGTTTTTATCTAGCTTACTTCGTTGTAAGAATACAATATATAGTATATATAGCATACTAAATATACGTTAATCAACTGTGTTTATATTATCAGTAAGGCTTCTCATTGACAGTAGGCTATTAAGTTTTGGGACAGTCAAAAGTTATATATGAATTTTTGACTACACAGGGGGTCAGTGCTATGAAATTCCAGGAAAAGTTATATATGAATTTTTGACTACACAGGGGGTCAGTGCTATGAAATTCCAGGTTGTTCAAGTGTCAACTGTATATCCAACTATATCAATAACAACATTAAATGTGAATTTGGGTAGCTTGGCTGGCTCAGCCAGGAGAACATGTGATTTTTGATCTCAGGGTCATGAGTTCAAGCCACATGCTGGGTGTGGAGCCTACTTTAAAAAAAAAAAAAGTGCAATCACTGAACAATCCATTCAAAAGGCGGATCTTGTCAGGCTGGGTAAAACAAAACAAAACAAAACATACTTTTAATCTAACTGTATTAAAAAACACACATATAGAGGCGCCTAGGTGGCTCAGTGGGTTAAAGCCTCTGCCTTCGGCTCAGGTCATGATCCCAGGGTCCTGGGATGGAGCCCCGCATCGGGCTCTCTGCTCAGCGGGGAGCCTGCTTCCTCCTCCTCTCTCTGCCTGCCTCTCTGCCTACTTGTGATCTCTCTCTCTGTCAAATAAATAAATAAAATCTTTAAAAAAAACAAACACACACATATATTCTAAGGTCACAAACTGGTTAAAAGGATAGAAAGAGATATGCAAACAGCAACCATGACAGCTGAAGCAGATATACTAATGTCAGATAAACTGTGAGACTGAAAGTTATTAGAGACAAAGACATTTCATAATGATAAAAGGAGTCAATTGAGGAAGATATAAGAATTATGAAGATACATGCACCTAACAAAAGAGCCCCCAAAACACATGGAAACAAAAATTGACCGAATTAAAAGGACAAATAGATGATTCATCAACAAGATGAAGTTAGAAATCAAGAACAAGTAAATTTGAAAAATTAACAAATATGTGGGAATAGATCACACGCTGCTGAACAACTAATGGATCAAAGAAGAAATCACAAAGGAAGTAAGAAAATACTTTGAGATGGGGGCACCTGGGTGGCCCAGTCATTGGGCATCTGCCTTCAGCTCAGGTCATGACCCCAGGGTTCTGGGATCCCTGCTGGGCAGGAAGCCTGCTTCTCCCTCTTCCTCTCTCTGTACCGGTGTCCCCCCCCACCCTTATGTTCCCTCTCTCACTATCTCTGTCAAATAAATAAATAAATGAATAAATAAAATCAATCTTAAAAGAAAATACTTTGAGATGAGTATGAGAACTTACAGGATGTAGCTAAATAATGCTTAGGGGGAAATTTGAAATTTGTAACTCTAAATATCTGTATTAAAAGAAGACAGATCTCTATCAGTAAGGTTAACAGTTCACCTTCACACCTTCACACACTAAAAAAAGAGCAAATGAAACCTAAAGCAAGCAGAAAAAAGTAAGGATTAAAATAGAAATAAATGACATAGAGAACGGAGAAACTGTAACAAAAAAGAACAAACCCAAAAGTTGGTCCCTTGAAGAGATCCATAAAACTAATGAACCTTACCTAGACTGACAAAGAATAAAGAAATATTCAAATTACTAAACTCAGAAATGAAAGCAAAAACATCACTATTGACCTTACAGTAACATTTTTATAAGATTATAAGGAAATATTCTGAAGAACTGTGTACCAAAAAATTGGGTAACTAGATGAAAGAACAAGTTCCTAAAAAGATACAAGCTACCGGGGTGCCTGGGTGGCTCAGTGGGCTAAGGCCTCTGCCTTTGGCTCAGGTCATGGTCCCGGGGTCCTGGAATCGAGCCCCGCATTGGGCACCCTGCTCGGTGGTGATCCTGCTTCCACCCTCTCTCTGCCTGCCTCTCTGCCTACTTGTGATCTCTCTCTCTCTGTTAAATAAATAAAATATTAAAAAAAAAAAGATATAAGCTACCAAAATTGCTTAAGAAGAAATTTAAACTTTTTTTTTTTTTTTTTTGAAGTATGCTCTACACAAAACGTGGGGCTTGAACTCATGACCCCAAGATCAAGAGTTACATGCTCTACTGACTAAGCCAGCCAGGTGCCCCAGAAATAAAAAATCTAATTAGGCCCATGACAAATAAAAACAACTGTATTAGCAATTTAAAAAACTTCCCACAAAGAAAAGCCCTACGTATGATTTCACTCATATATGGAATTTAAGAAACAAAACAGATGAATATAGGGGAAGGGAAGGAGAAAAAAAAAAAAGACAAAAACAGAGAGAGAAAGAAACCATAAAAGACTCTTAACTATGGGAAACAAACTGAGCATTGCTGGAAGGGAAGTTGGTGGGGGATGGGGGAATTGGGTGATGGGAAGAGCACTTGCAGTACTTGAGGGCACTTGCAGTAATGAGCACTGGGTGTTGTATGCAACTGATAAATCACTGAACTCTACCTCTGAAACTAATAATACAGTGTATGTTAAATTAAGCTTAAATTTAAAAAAAGTTAAAAGTAAAAAAAAAGAAAGAAAGAAAAGCCCTAGGCCAGATGGCTCCACTGGTGAATTTTACCAATTTTTAAATTTTTTCCCCAGCCACTTAATATTTCAATGT
Organism: Taxidea taxus jeffersonii; assembly: GCA_003697995.1. Lineage (NCBI taxonomy): Eukaryota > Metazoa > Chordata > Mammalia > Carnivora > Mustelidae > Taxidea > Taxidea taxus. The sequence continues at coordinate 25,246 of RCUC01109555.1, forward strand.
CACACATGATTTCAATAGTACAAAAGACAAAAAATGCATGATAATCTCAACAGATATAGAGGGGGAAAAAAAACAGTTAAAACTCAACACTCCTCTTTCACGATAAAAATTTTCAACAAGCTAAGAATTAAAGGGAACTTCTTCAAACTGATAAAGGACATATACAAAGACCCACAGTCAACATACTTAATGATGAGAGATTGAATGCTTTCCATCTAATATCAAATAACAACAAAGATGACTGTTTTCACCAATTCTATACAACACTGTACTAGAGATTCTAATTAGGGCAATTAGGCAAGGAAAGAAGAAAAGACATCCAGATTAGAAAGGAAGAAGTAGGGGCACCTGGCTGGCTCAGTCAGTAGAGCATGTTCCTCTTGGTCTTGGGGTTTTGAGTTCAAGCCCCAAGCTGAGTACAGAGAGGATTTAAAAATAAAATCTTAAAAAAAAAGAAAGAAAGAAGTGTAAGTATCTATCTGCTGATGGCATGAGCTTATACATAACAGAGCCTAAGGAACCTACTAAAAATTATGAGAATGAATCAAAAATTTCACCAAGTTTATTAAGATACAGGATCAATAAACAAAAATCAAATTA
>RCUC01109556.1:0-11706 GCA_003697995.1 Taxidea taxus jeffersonii
GGGAGAGGGTGGGTGAGTGCAGAACTGGGAGGTCGGGAGGTCTAGCTGGGGGCAAGATGGGAAAGAGAAAGTGCCACGGGTATCAGGAGGCCAGGACAGAGATGTGGGGCAGGGGTCACGGAACAGGCAAGGGGTGCTGGCCCGACAAAAGGGGGGGCCTGGGCCTCTTCCAGGGGCCCAGGAAAGGAAGCCCAGAAGAGGGGGAGGGCCCTGAGGCCGCACAGCGCTGGGCTCCATCCTCTCTGGGGGAATGCCCGAAGAGGAGGAAGCGAAGCACATACCCCCCCAACCCCCAAGGGTCCCATGGAGGAGCCCTGGCCCTGAGCTGGACACCCAAGCCTGGCCAGCCTGCCGGGTGCACCCAGGCCTCTGGCTCAGAGACAGCAGGTTGGACGGGGACACGCATGCTTCGAGAGAGCTCGCTACGCAGGGGGGAAGCACAGACGGCCACCTGGAACGGCCACCCGGAACGAGAGAAAAACAGACCCATGCACCATGCAAATGTCTGCAACCCGCCCGGGCGTGGCCCAAGGCAACTGGGCACCCAGCCATGAGCAACAGCCATATGAGCAACAGCCATTGTTAGAAGTCTCACTGACCGGGCCTGACACGGAAAGGAGGGTCTGAGGCCCAGGGAAGCTTGGGGAAGCGTCCCACAGAGCAGGGTGAGGCCCATTCTGCCAAGACTTGGCTTTGGGACCCCAAGCTCCAGGCTCCCCCAGCAGGATGCCCGCTGGGGCCCAGGCGAGGGCTGGGACGCCAGCAGGTGCAGGGAACCTGAAACATTCAGCCTGCCCAGAGCGGGCCATCCCCCCACTGCGGAGACAGGGAGACGGGGTTTCCGCTGCAAGGTGAAACTACGTGCCTCCCAGAAAGGGGGGAAGAGCATTCTGCAGGGATGCTCGGCCCATAGGGGACCTGGGTCCTGGGGCTGAGATGTGTGGTCGCCAGGACAAAAGCAGCCAGAAAAAATGCGGGGTCCCAGGTCAGGAGACCTGCACGCAGTCCAGCTCACCCCCACTGCCCCTGTCCCTCTCTGGGCCTGCTTTGCCCTCTCCATCTTGAAGGTGCTGGCTCTGACCATGAGAAGCAGCTTGCTACCAGCAAAGTGACTCCTAGGTGACTTCTACGCATCACAAGGACCCATACACACAACAGACTTGTTCACAGGACCCAGAGAGCAGGGCAGGAGGGTGGGCCTGCTGGGCCCCAAGGGTCCCCACACCAGTCTCGCGGAACAGCCTTGCCACAGATACTGGCTCATCCCCCAACTTCTCCTGACAAAGCCGTCAGGGGGAGGGAGAGGCAGAAGCAGGCAGCTGGTCAGGGAGGTTGCTGGGCCCTTGCCCTCCAGAGGCAGCCAAGGAGGTCCCGAGGCTCGGGGCTCTTCCTCCCGAATGCAGGCCTCCCACCTGCCCCCTGCTGACCGCTGGCCTCTGGCAGGGGCTCCAGGAACACAGGGGGCTTCTTCCCGCCCACACTCTGGACCCATCCCCATGCCCAGGCCTGGCACCTCCTGGACCACATACTCCCACCACCTCCCCAAAGAGGACAAGTGCCATGGTGTGACAGTCCCAGTGGCTATAGGGGAGGTCCTTGTCATTGCCACTCGTCACCTAAGTATTCCCAAGTCTAGAACATTCTACGGCACACAGCAGCTCACTGCTGACCACCTGCTCCCACCAGGTGCTCCAGCTCTGCCCCTCCCATGCCCCACCCGCTGTTGAGTAACTTGGCAACTCTCCCAACCTGAAGCCCTCTCCATCCCCTCCTTCCTCAAGGGCTTCCTCAAGGGCCTCCCCCACTGCCCTCTCCCTCCTCCGGCTCCAGAGGGTGAGGGTTAAGGTTAGGGTTAGGGTTAGGGTTAGGGCTCCGGCTCCCTTTCCCCTTTCCGAGCCAGGAGCCAAGCCCAACCCCTCCGGTCAGGGCGGGAGGCACACTGGGGACCTGGTTCCACGTAGAACTTGTGGAAAGTGGCCCGAAGTGCCTTCAGGAGCCACCGTGCCCGCCCCCTCACCTGCCTCTCTCTAAATCTTTTTGTTCAGTGACAAACTTTTGCTGAAGTCTGGCAGCGAGATGGGAGGGGTTCCCCGGCTGTGTGGGGGTGGGGTGCCGCTCTCGCAGGGGCGTCCTGGGAGAGGGACCCGCACACACTCACACTCACACACTCACACACTCGCGCGCGCGCGTGCATCTGACATCAGAGCCCAAGAACGGGTGTGACAACCCTGGGGGGCAACTGCACGTGTTCACAGGGGACCTGCCAGGTGAGGAAAATACTCCCCAACTGGATTATGCAACTTCACTAAACTCACTGGCCTGTGGGATTTACGGTAATTAAACGAGGCCTCATAAAAGCTGGTACATATTAACGGAACAAGGGGAAAGGTAGGCCGGGGAAGACGGACACGCACGGCCTTTCAGAGGCTGGGATCCCAGAGCTGGCCGCCGTGCATGCCTCACGTGGCAGGGACAGTAGCTCTCTTCAGGGGTCGGGGACGGAACAGGATGGACAAGAAGGCTGCCTGTGCCCTGGAACGGCTCCCAGGGCAAGTGACTTACCCCACAGGGAGCATCAATGTCTGGAAAGCAGACAGAGAAAAGAAAAGGCAGAGCGCCTGGGTGGCTCAGTGGGTTAAGCCTCTGCCTTCGGCTGGATCATGACATCAGGGTCCTGGGATCGAGCCCCGCATCGGGCTCTCTGCTCAGCGGGGAGCCTGCTTCCTCCTCTCTCTCTGCCTGCCTCTCTGCCTGCTTGTGATCCCTGTCAAGTGAATGGATAAAATCTTAAAAAAAAGAAGAAAGAAAAGGCAAAGATGCTCATTACAGGTGCCACGCACAGGGCCACAAGAAGTCATACACAAACCCTTACCCATCGGGGAACAAGGACTAGGACTGCTCAGGTGGAAAAGCGAGCTGGGGACAGGAGACTAAAGTTGGAGGGGGCGGGGGGAGTGAGATGAACCAAGAGTCCTCGCCTCACCAAGCCACCTGGAAATGCGGGTTCTGTTGGGTTGTCTCCCAGCTACCCGGCTGGAGAGGGTGAGCCCAGGAGGGAAAGAGCCGGAGCTTGGCAGGTGGCAGTCAGCGCTGCAGGGAGGAACCCGGGACACCCCCTGGCAGCCTCTGCACAGGGGCCTGTCGCAGGCCTGTCTGGGGCACCCTGTGGGCCAGGCCCAGGGAAGGGCGTGTGGAGGTGGCCCGCCGGGGCATCGGGAGGCTCCACCAGGGCGGGACGAGAGCCGGGATGAAAGCAGTGGCCCACAGTCGCCTGCACTTGCAGAAGAGGCCGGGGCGGGAGCTGAGGGAGGACAGTGCGGCAGGCGCCCCTGCCCGGAGAGAGGGGAGCAGCGCAGGCCAGCACAGGGCAATCCTCCCTCCCCAGATCCCGGCCCAGCAATGCGCGCTGCCAGCTTGAAATCGGCCACGATAGAAATGTTTGCACAAACTGCCAGTAATACCGTGTGTGTGTGTGTGTGTGTGTGTGCGCGCGCGCGCGTGCGGTGTTTGAGAAAGGGACGCTCAGGCTGAGCCCTGGGGGACATAGAGGACTGGTTCAGGAGAGCAGGGGGGGAGAAGTCAAGCAGAAGCAGAGGGAACAGCATCTGCAGAGCCCCGAGGGAGATGCGCGATGGGGTGCAGGGGTGCAGTCCGGAAAGGCAGGGAACAAGCCCAGAGACGGGGCAGAGGCCAGAGATGGCTGCCCCCCGGGGCCAGGGCAGAGGCGGTTTTTCAGGAAAGGAAGCCCTCGGACGATTCCAGGGGAGGACATCCCCAGGCCAAGGAGGGTCCAGGCGTCAGCCCTGAGTGATCACCCACCCTCTGCGCTGCTGCGAGCCCGCCACTCCCCCTGCCACAGCCCTCAGGGTGACAGCACACCTCCCTTTCCTTGGAGAGCCGTTTCTCTCCCACAGAACAGCCCTGATCTGTGGCACGGGGGGGCTTGCCCATCACAGCCCCCTGCCCACTGCCCGGCTGCACCACTCAGCCCCAGCCAGAGGTAGAGGCTCAAGGGGCAGGGGGGAGCGAGCGAGCTCACTTCCGTGGAGTCTCAGAGTTGGGTGGACGCAAAGCCCCGTCCCCCGGCAGGGGAGGCGGCCCAGATGCCGGCGGGGCACAGCCCGGACGCAGGGTGGAGAGGAAGGGGCGAGCGGCTCCCGGTCGGGTGGGGAGCGGGCTGGAACTCCCCTGAGGGCTTCAGCCGGTTCAGTTCCGGATTTTTCCCGCTCCAGCCCTGAAAAAGCCCCAGCAGGGGCCTTTCCTACCCAAATAACCCAACAATTGCCAAGAGTCTTACTTCCTTGTTTCCTCTTTTGTTTTCCTTTGACTATTTGCATTTGTGTGTGTTTGGTGTGGTTTTACCAAGCCTGCGCCTGTTTTGTAAGAAAAAAGAAATCACAAAGCTATTTGTTTTTAAAGACAGACTCCAAGCCTGCTTCTCTCCACCGCCCCGCCAGGCTTGGCCTCCGGTCCGCCGCGGCCAAGGGATCCCAGTCCTGCTGGCTCCCTTCCCGCCTGCAAAGTCCAGGGAGGCTCAGCCATGGCCTCAGAGGCGCGGCGCTTCGGGGCTGCGAGGGCCTCCGTTTACTCAGGGCGCTGTGCCCTGGGGAGCCTGTCCCCATGTAGGCAGGAGCTGGAGATGGGCCCCGCAGCGGGTGCCCCCGGGTTCTGACCCCCTCCCACATTGGGATCTTTATGGAGCGTCCACTGGGCCCCCAGGGGGTTGGCAGGGGCCTCGGGAGCCCCCTGGGTGGGGCTGGAGCCCTGAAGCAAGTTCACTGCACACCAGGCTGGCCTCGGCAGCCTCTGATCCTTGTGGCCCCAAGCAAGCCCCTTCCCCTCTCTGATCCCCACCCCCACTCCTCTGCCTCTTCTCTAAAGAGGCACCGGCGGCCACTGCTGCCGGGCCGGCGGGGCGCGAGCAGCCGGAAATGAGAGGTGGAAAGGTACTCCCAGTCCTCGTCCTCGGGGAGGGCTCAGGCCTGTCTGCACAGGTGCTCATCACCGTCGGAGCGAACACTCACATCTACTGCGTGCAAGGCTAAGTACTTAGCACTATCTCATTTAATCTGCACAGCTCTGTAAGGAGTGGGAGCCCTTTTAACTCAACCAAGCCCCGGTTTGCTCATCTGACGACCGACCTGCCCAGGGTCACAAGGCTCAGGAGTGAGGAGTGCTGAGGTGCCAGCCGGGAGATGAGCTCATGGCCATGCTCTAGACCCCGGAATCTGCTGCCCCCCCCCCCAGAGATTAAGAACCTTGAGGAATCTGGGAGCCGTCGGGGGAGGTCCCCAGAGGAGTGCCTTCACCCAGCAGAGGCCCAAGGTCAGGAGGACAGCCAGGGGGGGCTTCTCCCTGCAGGAAATGGGCGAGATGGCCCTAACCAGATCTCAGCGGCGTCTTTCACAAAACTACAACAAATCATTCTGGAATGGCTACAGAACGCCGGAGACCGCGAACAGCCAACGCGACCTTAAGGACCAAGAAGTCCGAGGTATCACGCTCCTGGATTTCCGACTATACTATGAAGCTGAAAGGATCAAAACGGTTAAGTCGGCATAAAAATAAACACCCAGACCAATGGAACAGAACAGAGAGCCCAAAACCGACACGCATTCGCTCAGGAGATGTGCCCACGGAGGCGGCAGGGGCGGGCAGCGGGCGGCGACAGTCTGCTGGACTGGTGGGGCCGGGGGAAGCGCACGGGACACGCACCACGGCGGCACCCGGACCGCCTTCTTACCGCACACGCCAAATGAACTCAAAATGGATCGGAGACCTGCATGCAAGACGGGAAACCCGAAAACTTTAGGCAACAAGCTCCCTGACATCAGTCTTGGTGGTGGTTTCTTGGGCTTCCACGGCGAAGGAAAGGCAGCCTACGCCAAGACGGAACAAAGGGAGGCTGCGTCCAAGTGAACCCTTTGGCACCGTGGGAGACGCCATCAGCACGAAAAGGCAGCCCCCGAATGGGACAAGAGACTCAACGCATCACATCCCCAGTAAGGAGATGTTACCCAAAGCATATGAAGAACTCCTACACCTCAACAGCGAACCAGCAGAAATTTGATTAAAAACTCGAATAGAGGGATGCCTGGGTGGCTCAGTTGGTTAAGCGGCTGCCTTCGGCTCAGGTCATGATCCCAGCGTCCTGGGATGGAGTCCCACATCGGGCTCCTTGCTCGGCCGGGAGCCTGCTTCTCCCTCTGCCTCTGCCTGCCACTCTGCCTGCCTGTGCTCGCTCCTGCTCTCTCTCTGACAAATAAATAAATAAAATCTTAAAAAAAAAAAAAAAACTCCAATAGACTTGTTTCCATGGAAGAGACACACAAATGAGCAACAGACCCACGGAAAGTGCTCAGCACCTTTCATCCTCCAGGACCGGCAGATGGAAATGACCAGGCGGTGGCACCTGACACCCATCAGAATGGCCAAAATCCGCAACGTAAGAATCAGGTGTTGGCAAGGATGTGGGGCGAGGGGAGCCCGTATGCGCTGGGGGGTGGGGGGGGATGCAAACGGAGGCAGCCACTCTGGAAAAGGTTGGAGTTTCTCCAAAAAATTAAACTAGAAACTACCCTACCACAGTCCAGCAGTTCCAGGGATCAGTGTTCACCCACAGAAAACAAAAAACACAAATTCAAAAACATATATCCCTCTTCCACCCCGTTCACTACCCCGTTATGTAGGAGAGCCGAGACCCGGACGCAGCCTGAGTGTCCAAGAACAGGCGAAGGGATGGCCATGATGTCCAAGGGATGGCGATGATGTGGATCTACCCAACCGGAAACCACTGAGCCGGGAGGAGCAGCGGAGGGACCCTAACCGAAGTCAGACCCTCAAAAACACGGCGTGATTCCACTTACACACGCAATCTAAAGACAAAACCGAACCACACCCAGACTCAAAAGACAAAACCAGCCCAGACTGGTGGTTGCCAGAGCGGGAGGGGTACAGAGGGATGGGCAAAAGGGATCAAAAGTACAAATTAAGGGGCGCCTGGGTGGCTCAGTGGGTTAAGCCTCTGCCTTCAGCTCAGGTCACGATCCCAGGGTCCTGGGATCGAGCCCCACATCGGGCTCTCTGCTTGGCGGGGAGCCTGCTTCCTCCTCTCTCTGCCTGCCTCTCTGCCTACTTGTGACCTCTGTCAAATAAATAAATAAAATATATATTTTTTATAAAGTACAAATTAACAGTTACAAGTGAGTGAGGGATGGGAATCTGAGTGCAGCAAGGACACTGGAGTCCACAAAACTGTACTAACTTTGTACCCCAACCCACGGTAACTATACTGACACCGAAAGGTAAGGTAATGGTGTATATCAATCACGCTTCAGTGAAATGAACAAACAGCCAGTGGGGCAAAGACGGACGCACATCTAGGCAGGGCAGAAGCTATCAAGTGCTGGGAGAGAGGGAAAATGGCTCATTAATGCCAAGTTCGGGAGTCCAAACACCGACGGAACAGGAGGAATCCCCAGCCCCCAGTGGAAACGGGAATGAGCTAAAGTGCCCTGGAGGGTCAGCCCTGGAGACGGGATGCTGACCCTTCTCTGGCCCGCATCACCTCCTCTCCTCTGAGTCCTCCAGGCTTCCCTGCCACCCTGGCCAGAAGCTTCCCCCATTGGTTTCAGGGCCCATGGTTTCTCTCTTCTGAGATCCTTTTCTCTATGTCCCGGAGTCCCAAGTAGCACACTGGGCACCTCTTAACATCCCAGATCTCCTTTAAACGTCGCACCCTCTCTGCCAAACAGGATGATTGTACCCATTCTGCAGATTCAGAAAGTTGAGTCCGCAGCCCAAAGGGTCTGGACCCCTCCTCCAGGCAGCTCTGCAGGCCAGGGTAAGACTCCCAGCCTCCTCCACCTGGGGCCAGCCGCCCAGTGAGTCCTGTTAAGGAGGTAGGGACAGTCAAGGAAGGAAATGGAGCCCTGCCTCTGGAGCAGGGTGTGGCCAAGACACCTGCCCTCTGCGGAGGGGCAGGACCAGGTGATCACCGAGACCCCTGAGTGCACAGGTGCAGAGAGGACGCTCCACAGGTCAGACCAAAGTAGTGTGGGTTACTGTCCACCTCATAGCAGAAAACCACAAAAGTCACCCACCCAGCAAGGGTAAGCCACAAAAGAGCACAGTCCCGCACTAACCATGCTGCGAATCTGGGGTCTGAAAGCCTTAGAAGTAACAGAATGGGTATCTCATAGTCTTGGAGTGGGGCAGGACACCAAAGAGAAAACTCTATAAAGAAAAAAAGCCGGGGGGCGCCTGGGTGGCTCAGTGGGTTAAAGCCTCTGCCTTCAGCTCAGGTCATGATCCCAAGGTCCTGGGATGGAGCCCCACGTCGGGCTCTCTGCTCAGCAGGGAAGTCTGCTTCCTCCTCTCTCTCTGCCTGCTTCTCTGCCTACTTGTGATCTCCGTCTGTCAAATAAATAAATAAAATCTTTTAAAAAAAAAAGAAAAAGAAAAAAAGCCGGGGCGCCTGGGTGGCTCAGTTGGGTTAAGCAGCTGCCTTCGGCTCAGGTCATGATCCCAGCGTCCTGGGACTCCCAGCGTCCTGGGATCGAGTCCCACATCGGGCTCCTTGCTCGGCAGGGAGCCTGCTTCTCCCTCTGCCTCTGCCTGCCTCTCTGCCTGTGCTCACTCTCTCTCTCTAACTAATAAATAAATAAAATCTTAAAAAAAAAAAAAAGAAAAAAGAAAAAAAGCCAATCTTAAGGGGCTGCCTTCCGCTCAGGTCATGATCCCAGGGGTCCTGGGACAGAGCCCCACAATCATGCTCCCTGCTCAGTGGGGAGTCTGCTTTTCCCTCTCTCCCTCTACCCCTCGCCCCGGCATGTGCTCTCTCTCCCTCAAATGAATAAAATCTTAAAAAAGGAAAAAAAAAACAATCCATTTGAATGCAGTTTTAAAAAAATAATGAAAAACTAAGCTTCTGTGAGAGCAAAAGGAAAAATACATGCAACACGTAAGAAAAGAGTTAAATTCTGCTGTACAAAGAGCTCTATCTAACATGTGAGAGACCAACCCAAGAGAACAAAGAAAAAAAATTAAAGTGGCCAATTAAACTTTGGAAACAATCATCCCCAAACTGTAAATTAAACACAATAAAATAGCACATGTCGCCTAGTCAATCTGATTAAAAGGTTTGCCAACCCCAGGTGTAGGCGGAGTGTGGAAACCATGGCCAGGCCATTTCTTGGAAGGGAGAGTAGCCTGTCCAGGCTTCTGCACACCCTGGGGGCTGTAGGGGCGGTTTGGTGGCTTCTAGTAAAAACCATGCTGGAATGGTGCCTGGGTGGCTCAGATGGGTAAGCGTCTGCCTTCATCAGGGGTCATGATCCTGAGGTCCTGGATCAAGCCCCACATCAGGCTCCCTGCTCAGTGGAGAGTGTTTCTCCCTCTCTGCCTCTGCCTCTCCTGATTAATATTAAAACAAACAAACAAACAAACAAAAACCCCGCAGAGTCGTGAGCCGGGTTCCCCATAGACCCCAGCAAGGACACTGTACATCCCCAGTCTAAAAGAAGCCACTGGCTTGAATGACCACGACTACGTGGGCAAAAACGACTTTGGAGAACACTAAATGACAGGAGGAGCGGCCACCACGTATTAAGCTATAAAATACAGGTTTGAAGATACAAAAGGCATTTTTTGGCGTATCTTTTTTTCTTAAGTCCTATCTCTCGTTGCGCGCTTGCTTCCTTCCAGGCGTTCGTCGCGCCCTAACTCCGGGCCCCGGCTGGGCTCAGCGGGCAGGACGGCGCATCCCGTCCTCGGACGGTCCCCGGGGGGCAGACCCTCGCCCCGCCCGGTCCCCGCCCCACGACCGGCTCGCGGCCCACCTAGGGGATACCGCGGCTGAAGCGCGCTCCCCAGGCGCGCGGATCCGGGCTGGGGTCCTCGGATCCTGGAGTCCAGGACGCAGCCCGAGACGCGACAGAAGGTTCGGACCCGGGCCGGGGACCCTCGGGGACCCGGGCCGAGGACCCCTGGGTGGGGGGGAGTGGCGCTCCCACCCTCCCTGAAGCAAGGGCCGAGGAGCGCCCGCTGGAGATCGGGGCCGGCGCCGGAGGGACCGCCCGGCTCGGACTGGCCCCGCGGGTCTGTCCCCACCCGCGGCAGGGCCGGGCCGCGCTCACCGAGCATCTCTTTGCGGCGCTGCGTGTGCGGCTGGTCGGTGTAGACCCACTCGAAGTCGGCGCGGCCCGCGCGGTTGCCCATGCTGGGGCCGGGAGCGCAGCCAGGAGCGCGTCGCACCGCTCGGCTCCGCTCCACAGTCTGCCCCACGGCGCGCCGCGGGGACCAGAGAGCCGCTCGCGGCGGGGCGGGGCGGGGCGGGGCCTCTCGCGGGGCGGGGCCAGGTGCGCCCCGGGAGGGGCGAGGGGCGGGGCCCGCGGGGCTGGGGCGCGGCCCAGATCCCGGGCGGGTGGCGGCGGCTCCCCAGCCTCGGTCGCTGGACTTGGGACTCTTAGCGCGCCGCCCGCGGGAGTGCCCGGCCCCCAGGTCGTGCGGGGACGGCCCGGTGCGCTCGCTGGCCCCCACCCCGCCTGGCTCGCCCGCGGCCGTCGTCGGAGCGCCCGTTCTCCCCGCGGCCCAGTCGCACGGGCGCGCCCGCTGCCCCTGCCGGGGGACGAGCCGGGGTTAGCGCCCACTTGGGGTGGGGATAGGGGTCAGGAGGCTAGAGATTAAATGCTCGTGACAGTGCCGGTAAACAGAAGGTGCTAGGAGAGATTCACCACGGTGGCGGCAATGCTCCCATACCCGGCCCTCCCACGCAAGGCAGATGATGGGACTGTGGCAACCTGAGGGAGGTGAGTCAGCCCCGCCCCGACCTTCAGGAAAATCGAGGGACACGGGGACACGGAAAAGGCCTATTATGACTCAGTGTGAGACGTGCCATGACACAGGGAGGGGTAGCTAGGGTCCAGCACGGGAGTCTGTTGCGCTGGGCTTTGAAGGATGAGTAGGAGTCAGTAGCTAGACAAGGGAAGGGCACTGCAAGTGGAGGGAACAGCAGATGCCAAAGGCTCAGAAGCTTAGAAGAACCCTGATATTTTTAAAATAATAAGAGTCCAGGAGTGGGGGCACAGGGCTCATTTTCACCTTTTCAGGGATTCCTCTCACCCCTCCGGAGCTTTGGAGGGTATGACCAGTTTACCGTAGTAGACCCTGGAGAGCCTGGCCTGTGCTGGGAGACGCCTGGGTAGCACACTGGCCTGGCGGCCAGTCTGGGCAGGGAGGTAATAAGGGTGAGTTTTCCTCCAGTCTCCTGAAGTCCGTGGCCCAGGGGTGTGGTACACTTGGCAGGCCTCCCTTAGCCCCAGGCCAGATGCCGTCCCACCCCAGCTGGAGAGTAAAGCAACTGTGTGTGACCTTCGGGTGGCGGCTCAGGTGCAGGGAAATGGGCCGGCAGGAGGCTGGATTCCCAGTCCAACAGAAAGATGCTCAGCGTTGCCACCAGCCCTTGAAGCACCCAATGGGGTCACCTGGCCCAGCTTGCACAGCCTTGAAAACAGAACTCACTGCTCCCCGGGGCAACCTGTTCTATTCCCAGCCAAAGGGACCCTCCCACCAGCTGGCACTTTACGGGTGAGTAAACCAAGGCTCACAAGAGGGCCTTGCCTAACCACACAAGAATCAGGCAGCAACGCAGGGAGAGGTTCCTGATCTTGGACTTGAAAAGCCCAGAGGCAGCGTGTCTGCCCCCAC
>RCUC01109558.1:0-10439 GCA_003697995.1 Taxidea taxus jeffersonii
TGATTTTTTTCTCTGCCTTCAGACTTGAACTAAAACAATGACTCCTTCTGGGTCTTGACTTAGCAACATTCACACTGGAATTATACAATCAGCTGTCATGGGTCTTCAGCCTAATAAAAACTACCACTGATCTTGGGATTTGCAGCCTCCATGAATGCATGAATCAATTTGTTATAATATATCTCTGTGTCTCATCTGTCTCTCTCTCACTCTCTTTCTGAACACACACACACACACACACACACACACACACACACACACACACTTAAATTATTGGTTCTGTTTCTCTGAAGAACCCTAACTAAGACTCTTAAAAAAAATCTTACATCTTCACTACATAAAGAGAAACTCTAAAAGATCTTTTGTAGTTGATGTTTTGTGGCAATTTGTGAACTATGATGATCATACCTCAGAAGATTATTGTATGGGTTAATCATTCTTCTCAACCCTTTCATTCCCTACTAGTAGAGAGTTCGGTTTTCTCCTCACCCTTTCTTCTTAGCATATGGTATATGTGTACGTATAAGGCTATATTAGATTATTTGTTCACTTATTTATATTTTCCCACAACTCACAACTAATCTCTAGAACAGGGACTGATTCATTTATCTTTGCTGGAATATCCAACATACATCTCAATGCCTGACAATTAATTGGTAGAAAATACCAGTTGAATTATTAAGAGGAAGGCATAGTAAAGATCTCATTAAGGTCCTTAAAATCTGAATCCTTAAAATCTTGCCTTTCTACCCCCTTAAAATAACATTTCAAATGAAGTCAATGTCTTAGTGTGTCAGATATCTTATAGTACAAATAATGTTTTTTTGGCCAGCAATGCTTTATGGTGCTGTTGAAATGAACACTGCCAAAATGAGAACAGAGAGAGGCTATTTACTCAGAGTCAGCCACCATCACGAGCATTTGGCAACAACGCAAAGGCAAGCAGTGGAGTGGGAAGGCTTTATAGTATATATAATGCAGAGGCCAGGTGTGCTCTGATTGGAAGCTGTTGGCATGGTGAAGCTGGGGGCAGATTAACTAGAAGTGGGGCATCTTACATGATTGATTTGAGGACCGTATTTGGCATTCTGTAGTGGATCCTAAGACGGAAGCAAGGGCAAAAATTATGGAAGCTGGTGGTCATTGACCATGTCCTGACCATTCTAGGCTGATTGCAGCAGAAGTTGTTGTTTGGCTTTCTGGACTGTTGGCTACAGAGTTTTGGATCAGGGCTCTATTACCCTATGTTATTTGTCCACTAGTTTATTCAGTCTCTCATTGTGAATCACTATAATATTACATTGAAGTAACTTTAACAAATAAAAAATATAAGCTTTCACACCATCTGTACCAAGGAGGGGGAAGATATTCTGGCACATACATAGCGGCGATTAGCTGTCTTTCGAAAGGACCCGTTAATGAAGGAGCATATAAATGCACAGGTCAAATACCTCAACAGTGGTAGAGAGGTGAGGTGGAATTTCTGAAAATTCGTACTGTGGATTTAAGCAATAAACTAAAGTCACAAACAGCCTCTCTTTTCTGGGAAAAGATGCATTATCTCTTCTAGTGCACATTTTTAGCATACACCTTCTTCTGATCTAACTTTAATTATGGCAGCATCAGCAAATTCCACACTGCCTCTCCAATTTAGAAGATTTTGCTGGCTGACTTAAGCCAGTTTATCCCAGCAGTTGGTCTACTAATTCACATTAGCCCTGTGGAAGAGAAAATTGCACTTAAGCAGAGGAGTGATGTGCTCAAATGATAAATGTTCACGAACTAAATCCTTCAATTCAGGAATATGAAAAGGTGAGAAGCAGAAACATTGGTTACTCATTTTTTTCTTTGAATTATCATTTTCATCAATCATTTTCAAAACATAAATGGACTCCTTTTGTTCCCACTCAACTATATCTCCCATATATTATCCAAGAGGAATGTATGCATGTCACGACTGTGAGAAAATGATGTATATGTTATTGTGAAGTAGAGCATTTATTTTTCAAAATTCATAAAGAGAAAAAATTATTTTTCTCCCTTAGCGATAAGGGTGTTTTGCCAAAATACAAGTATTGGATTCTTTATTCTTTCCTAAGCATTATCTAATACAATTATATACAGAATAGTTATGTTACAAATATATATTTATATACTTATAAATATGTTTATGTATATACTTATATATATACTTTATATATATAAGTGTATATATATAAGTATAAATACTTATATACATACATAAGTATATATACTTATACTTATATACATATATAAGTATATGTACTTATATATATATACATATATATAAATAAATATATATTTAAATACATAAATGCTGTTTTGTCTTTCATTTTCATATATACTTATATATACATATATATACAAATATATATATAAATAAATATATATTTAAATACTTAAATGCTGTTTTGTCTTTCATTTTCATACTTGCATTGTATAAAAGGTTATCATTGTATCTTCCACTCCTCCGACAAGTCTTTCAAGGTTTCATCTCTATAGACCACTAAGTTGCAAACAGTACAGCATCTTGCTTCACAAACTAAAGTGCCCTCAGTAGCAGAAAATGCATTCAAGCCCTCAGGTGCCAATGGGAGGTTCTTTGGAGGTTCTGAGGGGTAAATGGTCAGTTTCTTAGGGATAGAGTTCTTTATGTCTTTACATGGTAACCTTAAGGGTCTCTGATCAGCAGTCTCAGAGAAATGATCATGAAAGTCTTCTTCACTGGAGAAAGAGGGCTGATAATATAATTTATTTTACCACGTATGCTGTGTTTCACTGCAAAATGAAATACAAGTTCAAGCAACTCAAAGTTGTCTTCATTTCCCCAATTTAATTTTCACCATAACAAACTCAAACTCACATCCACTATTTAGGAAAACACCTTTATGGTAAGTTATAAAGTAGTTAGCTTTCCTTCACATTGCTGATTGAGACTGTTCTTTGGAGAATATCTATTAAATAAATTAACATCTGATACTTCATCACCAAACTCATATCTGATAGTTTATTACTCAGATGCTATTTTATATGTCCATTTTCCATATTTCATTTTATCCTTTAGCATGCAATCTTTTGTTTCCATGTGAAGAAAGTAATACATTAACTTGGTGTTTAAAAAACTGATCAGGACATTCCTCATAAAAAGCCAAGTATATCCATTTCTTGAAGCAAAATCTTGCTCTTGTTCTCCAGTTATAAATTTTTCTAAAAAGGTGAAATTTCAAATTTCTTTTTTTTTGTAAAATTCACTATTTTTAGAATCTCAAGTTGATGAGAAGATGAAAATGTGGAAGGGAGACAATATAAATTAATGGTAAAATGGCTAATGATGCAAGTGGTTTCTACATAGGCAACTATTCTCTTACTTTTGACCCTTGATTCTGTTGAAAAAAATAGTGAAAAAACTATACTATGTATCTTCTGAAATTTACTCACCAGCTATTTTAGCGTCAATATTTTGTAAACGATCAACTTAACGGTGTGGTATCAGAATGAAATCCATAACTTTTCTCTTTGCTAAGATTATTGCGTCGATCTTGGATCCATCATCTCCCTCCAGCTCCTGTCTTCCTGAGACTGGCTGCATCAGGACCTCTGACCTTGAAATTTTGGAGGAGTTTCATCTCCCTTATTGCCTGGTGCTTATGATGACTACAAACACCATTGTGTGAACTAGTCATTTGTCTTTCTTTTTCTTTTTGAAACTAAAGTAGGCTCATCGGATCAGTTGCTTTTATAATAGACTCCTTGGAAGAGTAAAATTTAAGCAAATCACAGGACTTAACGGAGTTTTAACATTCTGAGTTTTTGTAGTTGAAACCTAGGTGAAATGCTCCCACTACCCTGTTACATTGGTCCACCCGTGTTCCCCTATAGCGTACCTAATGCTGAATGATACGGCATCACCTAGTGAATAACACAACATGAAGTTTTAATTTACTCAAAGCATAATCAGATAAAAGAAAGAAAGAGCTAATTTTGTCAGAGTAGGAAAGACTAGCCTGCATGACAATAAATTCCAAACATGACATTAAATAAAAACAAGAAGTTACTGTGTGCACACTTCTTCCGACCTCAAAGCTCTCATATTTTGACCTATTTTTTAACTCTTAAAATAGTGATATGTCAGGTTATTCTATGCCGGATATTTTCTCTCTAAATTCAGCATTATTTTAGAGATGAGAAAGATAGAGGTAACCAGGGATGGAAATTAATGATTTTTAGAGATCATATCGTTTGAGATCATCTTGATTGTAATCCCCGCCATCATACATTTTCTTTAAGCAAACATAAGTGCTGGCTCCTTCATTTGTGAGACATCTTTTCCAAACTAAGGGAAGAAAGAATATCCATAGACATCTTCATGAGCGAGGGCAACAGATGCCAGTCTGGAGTCCCAAGAAGAGCAGTATCAAGCAGCCCCCATGTGAGAGAAAATTTCATTTTCTGGAATTACCAGTTGTTTGGGGTCCAGGTTAAGCATGGTATTAAGTTGTCTGGAAGTGGCAATCTAAGTGGGTCAAGGCCAGTTGCTGCCGACTATAACAGCACCTGTCCTAGTACTGAGATATCTGGGAACTAGTGCCATTTAGAAAAATGGAAAAGTGAAATTGAAAGGTAAGATGACTTTGTCTTCACTCTACGCCTTATTCACACAGCCATTTAAAAACCGCACATTCGGATCTGTTCACATTCATTCTTCCTCTGTGTGCTCAGGGTGGGGAGGATGGGCGGCCACGCATTATTTTAAGTATGAATTTCCATGGGCTGCCAAAGGCTTAAGATAGAACCCTCTGAAAAGGAACTGAGAGACAAAGCAGATTAGTTCTCCCTGTGAATGCCTAGATACGCAGTCTGAAGAGTGTGTTCGGCCCACTGCTGGCAAGCTATTCAGTTCCTGCCAACAATGAATTTTCTAGGATGACAGCAGGATTTGTCAGTGGCTTCCCCCTGACGGGCGGAAGGCAAAGAGGTGCAGGAAGATGGAATGAAATCACGCTGCCGCACAGCCTCAAAGGGCTCAGCCTCGTCCTGGGCTGCGGCACACTAGAGCAGGCAGCAGAGACAGACGACGCTTCTCCGAGCCAAGAGAGTGTGTTATCCGTGAGAGGAAGAGGATCCTCAGCTAAAGCTAATTTTTAAAATGCCTTGCCTTAGAACTCATAGCTCTTAAGGGCACACTGAGGTCCAGCCCAACGAATGTCCCATAAAAATTTAAATGACAAAAACCCAAGGGTTGGTATTTGGATGCGAGGGGAAGGAAGGAGAGAGAACAAGGAGGCGTGCTTTTCAGAAGCATGGATTATTTGATCAGTGTCCACCCCAGAGTCAAGGTGAGGTGGGAGTCGTGATGCTGCTATTTTCCTGGGTCGTTCATGGGGAGGTCATCTCCCTCCCTGTGCACCTACCGTGTTACTAAAGTTCAAAGAAATAGACTCTCTCTCTCCTCTTTTTTTTTTTTTAACAGCATCTCTCCTAAAGTCATGCAAACAACTTTAAATAATTTCACAGAAAGCTGAGAGAATAAAGTGGCTGATGTGATGGGCCATTCTCTAGCTTAACCACTTTATGAACTCTTTTCAAGAGAAATTTCATCCAGGTATAGTTTTCATCCTGGGCACCGACTTTAAAATATCATCTCCAGGTAAGATGAGCACCCCGGAAAGCATATGTATTTCCCTGGAAAAGGGCAAGAGGACTTTAAAGACATGACACAGTTTGTGGGTGATATTCAAGCCAACAACAACAGCCTTCATAAGGAGAGGATTGGATACGCTAGTATTTGCATTTTGCTAGTAAATATCACGTGAAATGCTTACAAATCTTGATGTGACTGTGGCATCACACAATAATATGTGTTTTAAATAATGATTTTTATTATCTCACATACTTAGAATGGTAGCTGGGTCTATGGGTGAGGACAAGATGGCTCTCTGAGGTTGGGAAAGAAAATATTAGAATGTATATATTTTTTAATATAAAAAAGAAAAAAATTGATCTTTATTAATTTTGATCATAAATGAACAATTTTGGCCTTGGGTATTTTTTTTTAAGTTTTTGTTTATTTGAAAGAGCAAGTAAGCTTGTGCATGTGTCTGAGTACATGTGGGGGTAGGGGCAGAGGGAGAGAATCTTTCAAGCAGACTCAATGCTGGGCTCAGAACTGCGCCCCCACCCTCCCCATGTGGGGACGGTGCTGGATCCCAGGACCTTAACCAAAACCAAGAGTCAGTCACTTAACCAACTAAACCACCTGGGACCCCAACCCTTAGTCAGCTTTTATGGCAAAAAATTTTTCCTGTACACAACACATAAACGTACTGAGAAATATTGGAAATTTTGTAGAAATCAAATATATAACTCCTTGATATTATTATTATTTATTTTACATTATAAACCTAATTCTAAATTATTCTAAATTATTCTAATTATTCTAAAGTAGAATTATTTGTGGCTTTCAATTTGCAGAAACTTTTCTTCTCCTTCTCCTTCCCCTTGCCCTTGCCCTTGCCTTTCTCCTCCTCCTCCTCTTCCTCCTCCTCCTTTTTCTTTTTCTTTGGTACAAATTTCACTGCTGTTGACCACCTAAGTGACTGGGGTTTTTTTGTTTTATTTTTGGATTTTGGTTTTTGGTTTTTCTTTTGGTGGGGATTTTTATTGTTTTTTTCTTAGCACTCTCCTTTATTTGCAAAGGGAAATGCAATGCCCTTGTTTCTCCTTATATTGAAGTAATTGCGTATCTCTGTTGTTAAAGCAAAAGTAATGGTTAAAAAAAAAAGTAAAGCCAATTTAAAAGAACTTTTCATTAATTAGTTCAAGTGTTATTTAAATAGAAGAGCTAAATATACTTGTCTTTTGTTCTCAGTGGGAAAGGATTTAACCTCCAGGAGACAGCCTGTTCTCAAACCTCATAGTATTAGGTTGCTAAATTAACAACCTAAAGAATATTGCATTTAACATTATAATAAACATTCATCTGTAATTTAAGAGTGGGACTAACTCCAGACTTACTTTAAAAGTTGCCCCAGTTGGCCCCTTTTTATAACTCCTCCCCTGTAGTAACTTCTATCTACCCTTCTCACACTCTCTGGTTGCTACTTCCAAGGCATGGCTATATGGGACCTTTCACTCCTGACCTAAGAACCTTATTTATGTAGTCCCTGGAGTCCCAGAGAGATAAAGTTACATTTTATTATCCAAAGAATCACAGTTATAATTAGAATTCCATGCTAGTTATGGGGAGAGAGAGAATCAGGCAGGTCAATGGGAGTACATATTTGAAACTTGGGGAGACTTCACATCACAGCTGGTTGGAAATTGCTTATTCTCTCTTCTGTAGGTCTAACTCAGAGAAAGAATCTTAATCTAAATATTAAGATAAAGTTTAGAAACATTTTTATGGCATACAGAATGTTTTAAGATGTAAAAGACCTCGTGAATTGCGTGATTTAATCTCTTCCTCGTATGAAACAACCTGTAATTAAAAGAAGAAGGTTTTAAAAATTACTGTTGTAGTAGTTATTTAATAAGACTACGAAATTGTAAGCAAATTTATGGAATACAGTTTTATATGTGGATAAAAGCATTCTCCAAAGAATAGGTGTTATGAACATTTCCAAGGTGAAAAAACAAACAAACAAAAAAACTGAAAAAATTTTTCCAGAAATGGGAGATGTATTCAAAACTTGCAAATAGATTTTAATCTTAGGTCATAAAAACCTTATAAAGTGGCAGTGAGTCCCCATGACAAGAAAATAAAAAGGAGTCCACACATCCATTATATGGGAATAAGAAGGAGCAAAATCAAATTTTGGTACAAAGGACAGAACAGAAATAAAGTAATTGGTGTTGCACAGAAAAAGTTACCCAAGAGATAGAAACAGATCTAAGTGAAGATAAAAATCAACTACACAGATCTTAATAACTCTTATTGTCAATGAAAGTAGAATCCCAAAAGAGAGACTGGAAAGTTGAACAATTCATTGGCCGGCAATAGAAGAAAATAAAATGTGAAAACAGCTAGACAGGGACTTAGATGTTATTTTAAAGTTAATGCACTGTGAAAAAGAGCAGAGAGATGAACAGACCCCGCATGGCTGTAATAACCAAAGTTCAGAAAAGTTGGTAAGAAACTTCAATGTCTCTTTTTCATATTCTATACACAGAGGAAACAATCTGCCAAGAAATTTTTATAGTAGGTTCGACACCACAGACTTTAAAAATCAGATGAACTGGAAAACATCATTAGCTTAAAAAAGGGAAAAAATACAATTATATAGCAGACTCATCTTTTTTAAAAAGTGAAAGAAGAAAAAAATGACAACTTGGAAACCCAGCCGGACCATTTATACATGATGCTGGGGACATGGGTATATCTTCTTTTGAAACATATTGTGTTTCTTTTCTGTAAATGTTTTTCTCTATGTCGAGGGGCAATGGTTTGGTTAGCTTCCTCCTCCCTACCCCCAGCAAGTCTTCCCAACCTTTGTTTCCCCAATCTCCCCATCATGAGCCCCACCCTGTACCACACTTTCAGAAGATTGGTTTATTTCTCTGACCTCCTACTTTGTTGAGAAAACTGAGAACCCCAGGTTTGAAATCTCTCTACTATTATAGACTTCCACCTATTATAGACTTACTTATATCCTCCTAAGCTTACCTCCAGGTTCAGTGGATGGGTGCACTTTCTGCTTTTTAATTTCAACAGCTCTGTTGTTAACCTTGATCCCATTCTTTCTCATGTTCAACAAGGACTTGGTCTGTAGTTTGACCAAAATGGTCTTAATGTTACTTGCATTTTGAATAAACTTTAGAAAGGCTTCTTCCTGACTTTACACTTAACTATAGAAACTTAAATGGTAAGTCTTTCTCTACTCCTTAAAGATACAAGTCCTTTTAAAATGTCTTGCCTGTTTATAACGAGGAATGTCTTTCTCCAGAACCTGAGAGCCATCCCTTTGGGATGTAATTATCACAGATGACGGACCCCATCTTCCAGTGTCTGTGGGAGGGTACAAGAGTAACTTTAAAAGTGACTTGCCACACATTGTAAAATTATTTCATGCCATAAAGATATGAGAAAGTATACTTTCCTTTTTGCGTGAAACCTGTGATATCAGATGGGCTATGGTCCCCACCACCAGATCTTTGAAAGTTTCCTGTCCCCCCACCACATTTTTTTTCTCCTCAGCAGTGTATAACTCAGACTGAGTTCTCCTTTCTCTCCCCCTTTCCAGCAGCCCTGGAAAAATTCATCCTTGTTTGTTTAACTTTGTGCAGTGCAATTTGGATGAGACTATCTCAACTTTTTCCAACGTTTAAAAACTCTTCCAATGTTAAAAACTCATTGCTTAAGAACACGCTAAACTGTCCTATACTTCCCAAATATCCCTCTAGTTCTTTAGGTACTGACTTATTTTTTTTTCCCTCTGTTATCCAAATTTCTTCAACTATTAGTGCCCACTCACATATTCCATTCAATTTTCTCAGCTACAGTTTACTCCTGAAATTGCTGTACCATCATCATTCCATGGTAACTTTTCTGGCTTATATACACATAAAACAAACACCCAAAGCTGATAAACACTTCGTCGGCACTTTGCAGTATTGTCATTGACTATTTCCATGCTTCTTGAAATTCTTCTCTTGGTTTCTGTGACAACACACTTGCTTCCTTTGGCTTTCTTCCTTCCTCCCACCAACTGTTTCCCAACTCCCTTTGTTGGATTCCATTTTTCTGGCCATCGCTTTAATATTCTTTTTTTTTTTTTAAGATTTTATTTATTTGACAGAGAGAGAGAGAGAGATCACAAGTAAGCAGAGAGTCAGGCAGAGGGGAGCTGGGAGCAGGCTCCCCACTGAGCAGAGAGCCTGAAGGGGGGCTTGATCCCAGGACCCTGAGATCATGACCTGAGCCAAAGGCAGAGGCTTAATCCACTGAGCCACCCAGGCGTCCCCACTTTAATATTCTTAACACTTGCCTGCCTGCTTCTTATATCCCACCCACACTCTTTTTTTTTTTTTTTTTTTAGAGATTTTACTTGTTTATTTGACAGACAGAGATCACAAGCAGGCAGAGAGGCAGACAGAGAGAGAGAGAGGAAAGCAGGCTCCCCACCAAGCCGAGAGCCCGATGCGGGGCTCGATCCCAGGACCCTGGGATCATGACCTGAGCCAAAGGCAGAGGCTTTAACCCGCTGAGCCACCCAGGCGCCCCCCCACCCACACTCTTAGAAAGAACTCATTCATCTACATCCAATAAGGCTGTTAGCACAAGCAGCCCTTCTGACTCCCAAATTCAAATATCCAGCTGCTTATTGGACATTTCCACTTGATTCTTAAGCAGGCTCTTCAGATATAACATGCTGATCCTCTGAACTCATCTTTCTTTCATAAGGTGCTTTTCCTCCATTTGT
>RCUC01109559.1:0-13038 GCA_003697995.1 Taxidea taxus jeffersonii
GCACCATGTTTCCCACACTGCCTGGACCCGGGATGTGGAGGTCAGGGAGAAGAGTGAAATGGTTTCTAGGGTGGCTTTATTTTTCGGATGGACTCTGCAGGATTTAGGGTCAGGAGGTTCAATTCCCCGGAATATCATACTGTGTAACAGTTGAACAACTTCTTCTCAGGCCAGTAAGTTAGTATGTAGCTTCTGAAGGACAACCAACTCAGCCTGAAAGGTCACCCACAAGGAAACGAATGCGGATGACCAGGGATCTACAGCACACGGTAAACATGCTGTAGTATGTGACCCCAGCTCACATGCACAGAACAGGTGAAAGGATATTAAAATGATTCAGAGTTTTCACTGACAAAAGGCAGTTCTCCTCAGACATCAGAGAATTAGTGACAGGAAATCAACACAGGGCAATGTTTCCCTTGAGCCAGAAAAAGAGGGCAGAATCTAGATTATATTCCATGGACAGTGAGAACGGGATGAGTCCGTCATGAACAGCATAAACACGGTCCTCCAACGGGGAAGGCAAGCACTTGTGACTGCCCACGTGGATGGAACCTGGCCAGGAGCTGAGCAAACAGTCCTTATGCTGAGTTTACAGCTGAAGGATACAGGCCCGGAGATCCCATGTCTAAGTAGCAGTGTTTGAACACGAGTGTATGCCCTTTCCATGATGGCAAGAGCTTTGTGCCTGTTAACTGAAGGAGAAAACTGAGTAGAAAGAACTGAGTTTCAACTGAAAAGTTTAATGCCTTGGAAATGAAAGGAAGGAATGAAGCAGTAAGAGCTGAAAGAAACCACATCCTAGAACTCCTCTCCACTTCAAGATCATGTGAATCAACGACAAATGAATCGAAGCCCACTTCAAATGGGATGCAGTCCCGACCCAGAATGACGACGAGAAGGCTGACAAACGCCACCCCATAACCTTGCTCGGAAAACTATTCAATTATTAGACAGAATGATTTTAATGATCATATAACTGAAGAGTATAAATGACTGTTTTTAAAGTGTTTAAAGAAGCTTGAAAGCTCACAGGGTACCATTTAAGTACCCTTTGTTTAGACCATCCATCAAGTTGTCTCAAAGAGCCCGCCGGGATGCGGTTTAGCTCAGTTCAAACTGCAACGATCCCAAACTCTTGACCAGTGGAGTCAAGTTCTTAGGGTTTCCTACCAAGTACTAGCAACTCCCCTAACTTCCAAGCCCATCATGTCGCTTTCAGAACATGACTACCTGGAAAGAAATTCCAGTTATGGCACAGTGAAACAGTCTGAATTTTCCCTGATACAATTCCCACTTGACTGAATCGACCACAGTTTCATAGCAAATGTGGTCAATTCCAGTCTGTTTCATGTGTCCAGGGTCAGGGGTATTTCACAGACAGACAGGCTGACAGTTTCTCTTGCTGTCTGTGATGGTTAGAATGATCAGATGATTTAATAAAAATCAGATGATTGATTAGAACCTATGGTAGAAGAAATGGGGATGATATAACATTACCCAGTTAATACCTACTGGAAGGAAGATAAATTTCCTTGAAAAAGTATATTCTTCGATCTCTCAATTCCAGTGCTAGAAATTTACCCTACAGAACTGACCACACACACTTAACCAACATGGAGGTTTACAATAGTGCAAAACTGAACACAACTTTACACACACGTATATGTTATTATTAATTTGTTTAAATAAATTATATAGTATAATCAGGTCTCTGCCCCTTACTGGCTGATTAAGTTTTAGACTCTGTGGCTTCAATTCTGTCATCTATAAGACAAAATAACAATAATGTATACTTACCTTATTGGGCTCCTGCTATGTTAATACAGGCACAGAATAGTGCCCGCTATAGAAGAATCCCTCAGTAGATTATCACTGCATCCACACAATGGACTACTGTACAGATAGTACAAGGAATGAGGTAAACCTTATGTACTGATGTGAGAAACTCCTCAAGATCTATTAAGTCTTCGAATATTAAAAACAGAGTGAATCCTTTTTGAAAAACAGAGCATGGACAAGCACCCTCCCCCTTCCCATAAATGTCTGCGCCCTGCAAAGAAAATGTCTCGATGGAAACATACCAAACTGATCACAATGGTTACCTCTGGAAGACGGGACTGCTGGGAGAGGCTGAGGGCTTTAATTTTCGGAGGGGTGACTTAAAAGATGTTAAGTAATACATTGTAAATCCAAATGAAAGATCTCAGAGACAGTGAAAGGAACTATCAACCCATGTGTGCCTGCCATTGACCACGGGCACACCTGCGGACCTAAATGGAATAGGTCACACCTGCTAAAATGCTGCGAGCTCTGCAGTCAATGCAGGTGCAAGAACAGATTCATCCTGGCTCCAGAAAGGTGCCTCTAACCCCCGGGGATGTCCTGCCTGATGGGCCTGTCTATTTACCTAGGGGCCTTGGGCCAGGACAGACAGTCCATGTCAACAGTGCGACTCTTGGTGGGGGCTCTGGGCCATGTGGCATCTGCATTTCTGGAGGGGTAGGAGACAAAGGGGAGCCATGCCAGCAGTCAATCTTGTGTATGTGACTGAGCTCAAATAAAAACGCTGAACAACACCAAGGCTCAGCGTCCCCTGCTGGGCAGACTCTACATATGTGACATACAACCTCACACATCGTTGTCAGGAGAAGTCTGTGCTTTCCACAACTGGATGCTTGACCCTGGAGTCTTCCTGCACCCTGCCCCACGCACCTCTTCCCTGGCTGATTTTAATCTGTCCTTTCAGAGTAGAAACCACAACTCGGGCTAGCATACCTTTTCTGAGTTCTATGAGGCCTTCATGCAAATTCTTGAACCTGAGGGTGATGCTGGGTCCCCCCAAACGTGCAGCTGGTCAGGAGTGAGGGTGGTCCTGGGGACTCCCCCTGGGTAACCCCCACGGGAACACTGTGCAGGTCGGAGCAAGACAGGAATGGGGGCATAGCCGTCCGCAAGCAGCCTCTACGGCAGCTTCTAAACCTCAGGCTGTCTCTGGGAAGCCTTACCATCTTGCTTTTCACGAGTTCTTCAATCGCACTCACGAGCTCGGCTGCACTCGGAGTTTCGGAGCTGGTGGGGCGGACTAACAACCGAGAAGAGGCCTATGGAAGAAGTGGAGAGAAAGAGAAGGGGGGGGGAATGCCTCACGTTAGTCGCTGGATGGACAGCAAATTCTCCTGCAAGCTCAATCTCTTTTTCAAAGTAATTCCAGACAAAAAGACCACAAGTTTGTCTTTGTTTGCATTTATTTAAAGTCATCCTTTTAGATTTACAATATTCTGACACAAAATACTAAATAAAACCTGTCTGGGATACATGTGGAAAGCAGACAAAGTCTGTTTTTCATCCTCGGTCATGTAACATCAGAATGCTTTTCAAAGAGGTGACTGGGTGTGGGAGGTTGCTAACTTCTGCAACTGCCAGCTGGGCGACTGGCTAAGCAGGGAAAAATACAGAATCTGATCAGTGTAAGAATGAAAGGCTGGGGGTCTAATGAGTGATCCTTAAATAACCAGGAAACCAAACAGGATAGTAAAAATGGCTCTCCTGTGTTTATTGGGTCAACAGAAAGAAACAAGAAAGAAAAGGAAAGGAACTGGGGGTGCACTGACCAGACAGGGAAGAGGGGGGACAAGCTCACCATTTTCTGTGCCATCCATTTCCCCAATGATTAGTGCAGAGTACAGAAGATCTGTGGCCTCACAAGCTATGAGATGCCATTTACGGCTAGAATCAGGGTGTAGAGGGGTGACAGGTAAGGAATTTGAGGGAGGGGCTGCTGAGTTCAAGTTTCAGTAATTAGCAAACACAGTGTGTTTGCAGATTACTTGTGCCATCGATTAACTGGAAACTAGAAGAGGGGCATAATATGAACCTTGCTTCATATTAAGGACAGCAGACATGCATGCGACACACGGCTAGCTGTCCTAACGATGCATTTCTCACAGGAGACAGATACGGATTTATACATTCACAACGAGGCTTTTACATGTGTGGATCCAGATATGTGATTTGCAAAATGAATGTTGGTTTGGTCTAATGAAATCTGGAGTATGGGGTGAAGAAAACAAAGAAAAAAATTCAAATGGAGAGGTAAGGAAACTGAGCCAAAACAGACACAGAACACAAATCAACGTAATGCTGCAGTGAAAGTTTACAAAAAGAGAAAACAGAACAAAACAAAATATTAGTCACAAGATAATAAACTCTCTGGGAATATCACTACAGATTTTTATAAATGAAGAACTGCTACTGGTAATACCCAATGAGGTAACATGATAACCAATAAATGATTTCAGCGCACTGAAGTATACAGTGTAATACCTTCCTGAAATGGAGAAAAATACTCTTACTGGGAGAATAAGTCAACCATGCCCCACATCTCACTTCAGCTAACCATCCAGATTTACGAAAATTTTAGTTTCCTGCTTTCAAGGAAGGTACAGCTTGGGATGCCACAAAACTGTTTGGGAAGTGTCTGAGAAATGACACATTCCCCTTTCCTGGCAAGTCTGCTCTGTGCAGGGGGTGAGGCCCTCTGTCACCTCACCTTAGCTCCCAGAGCGGCTGGCCTGCACCTCACATGTTCCGCAGCCAAGCCCGGCGGTGCTCTGTGCACCCAGTGCCACCCCGGGGGGTGGGGGGAGGCGGGTTCCCAGGAGCTGGGAGGTGGCCACCCACGTTAAGACTAAGGCGTGGTTTGCCTCAGCCTCACAGCTGCCTATCATTGGTCCGGGGCAGAGTCATAAAACAGGTAATCCAGCAAGTGATCGAGTTAGCACTGAGGAGGGAGTCAGGGAAGGAAGAATGGGCAAAAACGATGATAACACTATTTTATTCAGAAAGCTTAGTTACTGCCCCCCCCCCCCAAAACCCAAGGCACCCCTCTAGTGATGACTTGATGGCATGGTTTTCAACACCTGGGCCAGAATGCAAGGGAATGTGCAAGCCAGTTACCAGGTTTCTTTTGGACAGTTTAGCACTCTGCAACAGGGATGTGCAAAATAGTTTTAGATCAGGTAAGAACTAAACAAACAAAAACCCAAGCCTGGTTTGAAGCCTCCACACGAACGCAAAGAGATTTATGGTTTTGAAATGATCTCTATACCTCGACACGTACCCCCACATCCCAGCTGATCTGAAACGCTAACATCAGGCATGCTGGACAGAGGGACTAGACAGCAGTACTATCCCATCTGAAAACAACGCCTGTGTGCAAAAACACCCTGAAGGGAGAGCAGGATGACCTAACGTCCACGTAGGGATGCAATCACCAAGACTGCGCATGACTTCTCGGACTCCTCTCTCAGGGACCCCGGGTGGAGCAGTAAAGGAAAATAGTTACTTTCAAAGTAACAGTTACTAAAGCATTATTAAAAATGCTTTGAAGTACCTGTATGAGAAATTACACATGTCTGCCTACTGCCTGGTCTAAATTGACTTTGTTCCTCATACTTTTGGGGAGAAAATGGGTAGCACATTTTCCAGGTGCTTGTTCACAGCCCCAAAGCTGCCAGCTGCAGCGATGAGGCTAGGGTGCAGTGACACGGGCCCCTCACCTTGTCGTCCTGCGAATCCGGCTGGAGCAGGCTATGCTGCTGGATGGCCATGGGTGGTGGGAGAGGCACAGCGTCGGCCCCCTCCTCCCCTTCTTCTTCTCCGCAGCTCTGCATGCCAGACGATGAAGACTTTGAGAGCGTGCCACTGCTCAGGCCCTCATTCCGGCCTCTCTGAAATCAAACCAACGTTTGCTCATTATATTCTAGGCTCAGCTGTCAAGGTCAGCTCACAGAAACGAATCCTAAAGGGGTTAACTGGGAAAATATAGCTGGGACAGTAACAAAGATGATAAATCAAAAGCAAGCTCTCTCCACCTCTGATAGTAACTGCTCATTCCCTTCCTGCAAGCCAGCTACCTTGCCTGCCGACTTAGATGATGGAAGGGCCGCTGCATGTGTCTTCTGAAGGGGCCTGCCAACATTACCCATTAGGCTTTGAACACCTCTCATCTTCAACCCCCAACCCCCACCCCAGATCAGTTTAAAACTCTGAACCATTAGTAACTCTCATGTCAATTCAGTTCCTTTGGTCTACTTTCATTTTTTTGGTAACTTGCTAGAATAAAATTCACTGAAATTAAAATGGCATAAGGAATAATATAACTAAATGCATTGGGAGAATATGAATTTAGTCTCACCTCAATTTTAGTCTGTTTTCATTTTTAGAAAAATTGTTTTATTTCTATTAAGAGGACACAGATGTAGAAAACAGACAGATGAGAACATAATAAACCATATACTCTAGTGAAAATCCAGGGCAAAATAAATAGGCCCAGGAAAAAAGCAGCAGAAAACGCATGTCTCCAAAATAAATTAAAGGACACATATCTTATCCACTCTCTTTTTTCTTTTTGAGGGAGCTAAGCAGGCGGAGCTGGGGGTGATCTCAGTTAAAAACTCGAAGGGTCCCTCACTGACACGGCCAGCCAGACAGAACCAGCCTGGGGATCATGAAGAGATTCTGTTCCTTGCAGTATATTTAAAGCTCCCCGCCCCAAACAAAAAGGAAATTTAAAAAACTCCTAGCTGACCGACAGACATTCGTTCGTAATGACATGGAAATAATCCAGTGTTTGCTGGTTAGCAAACTAAATTCACTGGGTGTTTTCTACCGAGGACAGATGTTAAGTATGACTCTGGGGGGAGGATGGAGGCGCACACACTCCTCCTCGCCTTCCATGTCTGAAGTGGGTGCTTCCCCACACAGTGCTGCCCCTGGGGTTTAGGGGCTGCTTAGACCTTCTGCAGCACCCAAGGGCACCTCCTGGCTTGTCTGTGGTGCACGGACAGAAGGACCACAGCAGCAGTGTCCCCTTGCTCCTGGAGCAGGCCTGGGGGGTGCCCATACCTGGGCAGGGGGGAGGCTCACTGTCCTCTGAGCTGTTTCTCAGAAGCTACCACGGGTCCCGACCACGTTAAGGGGGAGCTGCTACAGAGGCAGCTTGTCCCCACTGAACCCAACGGTTTGCTAACAAGGGATTTAAGGAGCAGCCAGTCCCAGGGGCCCAGGGAGACGCAACCATTCCTACGACTTGAGGAGCAACCCCGGTGGGGGGCCCTGCCCGGTGAGTGGGCTCAAGCCCGGCAGGGCTCTGACCTCTTCCACGGTCTCGTCCTGGGGGGTGGCCGCGCTGTCGTCCGAGTCCTTCTGCGAGCCGGCGTCGGCGCTCTTGCGGACCTCCCTGCTCTTCTTGTGCTTGTGCGCCAGCTTCTTCACGTGCCCGTCGGCCTTCCCGCTGCTCAGCCGCCGCACGGGGCTCGTCAGCCACTTGCGCAGCGTGTTTCCCGGCCGCTTGGGGCCCGGGGAGCTCTGGGCCCCCATCATGTGGGGCTGGAGAGAAGCCACGGACGCCGGCGGGCTGGCATCGTTACTGGAGACGGACAGCGAGTCTGAAGGACAAGAGAGACATGGCAGGTTGGAGCGAACCGCCCGCAAAGGAATCCTCCCGACGCGCCGCGGGCGCCATCTTGCCGACCCGCCGTCGCAGCGGAGCCCGGCGCGTGGAGCGCAGGCGCGAGGAACGCACGCCCCGCCTCCGCTGTGTCCGCCCACTTACCTGCGGGGCGGACACCACGCTCGCACGCACACGGCTGCTGTCCCAAACCTGAGTGGCTCCCAGGGACACTCTTCCCAAGATGGACCGTTCCCTCCCCACACCCCAAGTCACCAATGCTGAAGACCAGTGTCACCGTCAGCCTGAAAATGTCATCACTTAAGACATCACAGGGGTCAGAAGACAGAATTTTAAAAATTATTTTCATCCACTTCCTTGATAAACAAAAGCTAGGAAAGATGACTTTAAAGGAAATTAAAATCGAATTGTGACAGATGAATGTATAGTTTGAACACAGAAACAACTCCGTAAGTCAACGTGTGCGCACGCACGCACCCAAATCAGTACAGATTTGACCTGGTCAGACTTTGGGACAAATGACACCCGTCTGGAAAGCTGCGTCACGGCAAAGTCAGCGGCTGTGGAAGGGATAAAGCCTGGCTGGCTTGGGGGAGACCCAGCCTGTGGCCAGACTCTGGAAATATGCGGGGGGGGGGGGGGGGGTCTTTGCTCTCAGCCTTTAAGTGACTTTGCATGGAGGTAAATAACCAGCAGCAATTAACAAAAACAATAATACATTTTTAAAAGAAATGTGAGGGGAAACCTTCCTCAAATAACCAAAATGCTTTACAGAAAATATATCCAAACGAATCTTTTTACTGAATCTCAAAAATCTAGTCAACCCGGAGGTAATGATTCTTTAGAAGAAAAAAAGAGATAGAAAAGCTTAGGAAACTGTGGTGCTCACCAAATCCATGCAGTTATGAGGCATTATTTTACAAATAGAAAACTGGTGACCTTGGACACTGCGTGGCCCTCTCCCGAGCACTTGACTCTAGGGTGTCACTACAGTGGAATGGAATAAAATGCTTTACACTTCTAGAAAGGGAATGAGAAGATCATCCTGTGCTTGTTATTTTCTTAAATCTTTTGAGGCCTTAAAAATATTAAAATTAATCTTTGAGAAGATTCTATCCCACAGACCGCTGTGTTCCCTTTATCTACCTCTGTGGCACTGGAGACCATCATGTGCTGAGTTTACAAAGCAGGAGCGCTAATCCCCCCAGTCCTGTGATCATACGCAGGAGAGTCAGCAGCAGTTTCCCACTTATGCTCTAGACACCAGGACGAGACGGCGGATCCCTGTCCCACTGCTGTCCCATGCCTGCCCTGGGCGAAGCCTTGCGCAGGTGGAGGGTGTAATCTTCCATAAACAGATGACACATTTCAAGCAGGATCATTCATTCTTAAAAATCTACATTTTCTCCGAACAAGACTTTGGTTTCAAGACCAGTCAATACAGATGCAGCATTTTGTTAAAGACTAAAAACCTTTTTTTCCCATCTCTGTGTGTGTATATACACATATGAATGTGTGTATATATATCCATTTGTTTAACTTTATTTTAAAATGAGAGCCCTGCCAGCCTTCCACGTCACTCCCCTTCTCCTCAAGTACCGTCTGGAGAGGAAGGAGAGCATGAAACCATTAAGGTGGCAACATGCACACTGTGAGGACTTCCTAGAAACCTCCTCAGGTGCGGATTTAGGATGAAGGGCAAACAGGGAAACAGTGCCTCAGGAACTCTTGTGGAGGGACAAGAAAGACAAAAAGACGGGGAAGCTCTGGGTAATCTACATACCAAATGATAATTAATTGAAGTGTTTTAAGTTCCAGCTATTAGCAAGAATCTGTGCTAGCCACAGCAGGTGACATTTCTCAGTCATTTACTGTGCTGGGACCCGGAGTCAAGCCCTTACCTGCCACTGAACACAGAGGAATAAAACCTTCCTTCACCCATGGGATCCACCATGTAGTGCTTTCTAGGACCACATAAGTATTAGGCCAGAATATGACACATGATGTAAGCGAGTACAAATCCTGTGGGAGGTTGAGAAGAAGGGGAATCGAGTGGAAGGATCACAAAAGGTTTCATGAAGAGGGAGCACGGAAGCCGGCCTTCGAACGAGCTAGGCTTGAATAACTCACGTAGGCAGATCATGAGAACGTCAGTTCCACGAAGGCAAGGGCTTCATCTGCTGTTATGTGAGGTATTCCCCGGGCCTGCCATGGTGCCTGGCATACAGTAGGCACCTATTACGTATCAAACAGAAACATCAGAAATGCCAGCCTCAAGATGTAGAGGAAGCTGAATCATCGCCCAGATTTGAAGGACAATCATGTCTTTGATGTACATTCGTCCCGCTGGATAATGGCACCGAACAAAGGGCTGTGGAGGTGGCACACAGCTGGACACATCCTGGGCTGGCCAACCTCTGACAAGCTGCGCCTTGGGTGAGCCAAGGGGGCAGGAAAGAGACTGAGGCCCACTTACTGCAATACAACCGAATCAGTGCCGGGTCTTCACGTTCCTAAGCAGAATCCTCACACATGACGAGTAACAGGGAGCATGACCTGAGCCCACGAAAGAACCTCACCTGCGTTCTGTGCTCAAAAGTGACAACTGGAGGGAATGTGTCATGGGAGCAGTGAGCGCACCACATGAATCCTAGGAGGGGACACCCACTGGAATTCTGACAGGCTCTGTCCATCAAAGCCACAGGGCCACCAGGAAGTGGACGAGAGCATGGTGGGTGGGAATGCAGGACAGTCCCCTGACATAAGGACCTCTCCTCCGGTCACCAGACCCAGCGGGCCTCAGGAGGCATCAGTAATGCTTTGTGCGACCCGGCTGGCCTAACAAGGATTGCTCCCAGGGCATTCTAGCCCTGCTTGGAGAGGAGCTGACGGTTGTAAGAATGGCTCAAAAAGAACAACGGGAGACATCATTTTCTAGCTTCTCTCTGCGGGCTCAGCGGCACTGGGTTTGGTTCTTTGCACTTTGGGAGTAGGTTCAAAACAGAGTTCCTCTTCATCTGGCAGGTCAGGGAAGATAAACATGGCCGTGGCCTGGACGTTCCCTCCCAGACCCAGGAAGGAGGAAGAGCTGCCCAAGGCCAGAGCTCACCTGTGATGAATGCAGTTCGGAAGGGGATAGCAGTTCTCTTCCTGAGGTGCTGTTTATCAAACTACTTAATGACACTGTGTCACTTTACTGGAATATTTAGGCCTTAGAAAAATCTAGCAGCAATTACAAACTAAGGAGAAAATTGTGTTGAATTTTAAGTGCGTTATTTTAGTTGTTTTTAAGTAATCTGTGTACCCACGAGGGGCTTGAATTCACGACCCAGAGGTCAAGAGTCACACGCTCTACTGACTGGGCCAGTCTGCCTCCCCTACACAATGTCGTTGAGTTTTACACTTTACCTCGGAAAACAATGTCATTTCAGAAGTGTGTAAAGGTAGAGGGAGATTTTCTTCATCTGAATCTGGGATTAGCAGATACTTTGTCTAGTGCAGGTCTGACATGTTAGTCATAATTCTGGTGATTAGCAATAAAAAAAAATGACCAAATCCAAAAGCAAAATAGATGAATTCCTTCTCTGTCCACTTCGTCTTTAATAATAATCAATGCTCAGTTCTTCACCTGTTTGATACCCTCCGAGAAAAACAACAAATTGTTGTTGTTTTATAATACACAAACTTCTTTGCCCAAATCAATGGACGCTAACAGCCCATTTTGTGGTCTTCACTGGATTGCAACATAAGGCATAAATCAGAAATTTCAAAGCTTAAAAATTACGTAAGCTTAGTATCCTCATTAATAGAATGAAATAAAGAGCCTATTTTTTTTTAGTTACGTGAAGAAGAGACTTTAACCACTAGACCAACTGCTGTGCTGCAAATCTGAAATTAAACATGTCCTAATGGTACCTAGTGGAACTAAGGTCTCTGATGCTATTCGGCACGAGGTAAGCATAAGTCACAAAACAAGCACAGAGCTTAGAAGGTCTCCTTGGGAAGACCTTAAATTACTGGTCTGCACATAGGTGACTTTCCCAGGAGAGTTCCTGGTGTCTGTGATATGCGGAGTTGGAAGGGTCCTGCCCAGGTACAAACACTGCATGGGCAGGCCCCCTTCCTCCAAAAGTTCACCTTCGTGCTCTGGATTAGAGTGAGGATGGCTCAGGCCAGTAACACGAGTCATCCGCAGGTGGAGGCCCTACGGCCCCAGCTCTGTATAACGATCTCATGCCGGTACTTTCCCAGATACTTGTCAAGACAGGAAGCCAAATGTGACCTTAGACTCCAGGCTGCATGTGGGTGGGCGCTGGGTCTGGTCTGTTTACAACTATGTGCCCAGCTGCCGGCAGGATGTCTGGCACATCCTTGGCGATGAGTAAGTGGGTATATGCTGAAGAAATGAGGAACGGGTGAGTGAGCAAGGCGACTACCAGCTACGGGCTAGCTCCGCGACTAAGCATTTTGCCTGATAACTTAAGCTGAGCGCAGTGAATGGTCATGCCCTGACTTGGCGGCATATATCCTCCTCAGTTGTAAGGGGAGCTCCAAGTAACGTCTAGTCTTGGCCAAGTTCATGAGTCTGTAAATCACTTACTTACAAGACCGTTAACTCAGAGCGGACTGAGGCTATCCTTGTAATGACCTACTCTGTGTGATGCTTCCTCACAAGGTAGGGAGGGTGCTGCTCTGGTGGGGGCCAGGGGACTGAAGGAGGGTTCGGAAACGAACCGACGTGAGAAATATGCTGGAAACTCATTTGTCACTCAGAGAAACTGTGCCTGTTCCTGTTTCCACCTTCACTGTTGTCTCTTGCCTTCCCCTCGACTCCTAACTTCTTGGAAGAGAAAAAGACTCAAACGCTCGGTACCGCTGCTTTCTCGCCCCATCCCCAGCCTTCCCATCCCCTAGAATGGCTCCAGGCACATCGTGTCTGGTTTGGGGGTGTCCTTCCTCTTTTTAGGGGACTCCACCAGTTCAAAGGCCAGAGGATCAATTACGTGCGGCAGAAGGAATTCGAGGCTCATCAAAGGGTCTCAGCCACAGTCTGGTTCTTCCACTCAACAGCCATGACCCCAGGCCAAGATTCTGGCATCCAGATTTCCTCATCTCACCGGGCTACCACAGGATCGTAGGAAATAATGCGGCGAATGAGCTTTACAAACTGTAAAGTGCTATTTACAAAGGTAGGCTGCTAGAGGTGACCTTCTCCAAGACTCCTCAGTACTACACAACTTCCTGCTACACTTTCTTTATGCCCCTGTGAGCACCCAGAAAACGGGGACTCGGTGCAATCATCTTGGTAATCACAAGCCTCATGATGTGACCAGGACATCCTCAAAATCATTTTGAGATGAAGGATTAATGAAGTAGCCCAGGTGGGTTACTTTATTTTCTTCCCATTTGTTTCTTAAAACTTGTCCTGTATGAAGAAGAAAAAACAGCGTCAGGAGAGGCTATCAGCCCACTGCAGTCTGTTTTTTTTTTTTTAAAGATTTTATTTATTTATTTGACAGATGGAGATCACAAGTAGGCAGAGAAGCAGGCAGAGAGAGAGAGAG
>RCUC01109566.1:0-13400 GCA_003697995.1 Taxidea taxus jeffersonii
CTGAGTCAGCCATGTTGAGGGGCAGTGATGGCCTTTGGGAGAAGCAGTTCCTGCCCAAGAGGAGGGGATGGGGCAGGGGCCTTGCCCTGCTTGCCGACCACCTGCTCACATGATGGATGGGGACACCAAGGCAACGTGGGCAGCTTGCTCAAGGTCACATGGTAAAACGGAGGCAGAGCCAGGCCTACAGGGCAGGCCCTGAGCAAATGAAAGGAGCCTTGCCCTTGCCTTCCCCTCCCCAAGTTGTTAGTTGCTATGTAAACCCAGCAGCAATTCTGTAATTACAGGTTGAAGTTGATCAAGGCTCACAGCAGTGTTGGCCTGAAACAAAGTCCCTTCTAATAACCATTCCCATTACTGTAAGCACTTTCCAAGCCCCTCTGATGGGCCAGACACTGTGCTAGGCCCCTTTGTGCAGCATTGCAAATAATTCCTACATTGACCCCAAGAGGCTGATATTACTGTCCTCATTTTTCAGATGAGGAAGCTGAGGCCCAGAGAGATCACTGATACTCCAACGGGTACGTTGCCTGAACTGAGAAGCTATTTGCCTCCTTAGAAGGACTCACATCATTAGACCCGATCCTTTCACTGGAGGAGAAACTGAGAACCTGCCCAAGGTTACCGGGGTCATAAGTGGAGTCTTGGCTTCTGATTCCAGGTCAGTGAAGGCCTTTTAATCACACCATGTCACCCATCCTCTCCACTTCATTCCACGTGTCCCCCCACACTTAGCCTCCTGGGCTGGGCTCGGCCCCCAAGCTGCATGAGCCACACTGAGAAACCCCTGAGCAGAGGAGCCAACCTGAACTTGGGAGTCAGCCCCAGGCTGAAATGCTGCTCCACAGTTTTGTGCTGGGGTCCTTGGACAAGTCACTTCCCTAGCAGCAGAGCCTCAGTTTCTTCCTCTGGCAGGTTTGAACATGCCTCACAGGACATTTGCGAGAGTTAAATGGGCTTAAAGCTCTTGGCCCAGTGTCTGACTCATCATAGCCTGCCCTCGATGGCAGTGTCCTTGGGAAAAGGGCTCAGCCGGGCCAGGATTCCCTGCATCCCTCCTGCATCGGCACCTCTGCTTGCCCCTGGGAAGGCCTGTCCAGCAGCCCCTGCCCCCACTCCCTACCCCCATTAGAATTGGGGCAGAGGAGCCCAGGAGGACCGTAGATGCCCAAACAGAGCCTTCCCCACCCAGGAGGAGCAGGAGGGCTGCCTCTCAGGCTGCGGGCTAATTAATCGTGCTGGGCTGACAGGAGAGAGGGGCTGAGCTTTCTGCCGATGAGTCCAGAGCAATGATGGAATAATGGGTTCTAATGCACTGGTCTTCTCCAGGGACCTGTCTTTCATCCCCAACAAAACTAATTAATGACAGCAATAAATAAACCAGTCCAGCCTGCACTGCCCGGAGCAGCCAAGGCTCTTGGAGAAAAGCCTGTTGCTGGCCAGGCCAGGGGGCACTGGGGGCCAGCATCCTCTGAGCAGGTAGAGAGAAGGCCCTGGGATGTCATGTGGGATGGGGCAGAAGAACTCGGGCCCCAGAGATCCAAGCACGCTGAAAACTTGGGACCCATGAGTGCTAATCCCAGACTAGCCACTACATCACTGGGGGACCTTTCCAGGTCATTCTACACCTCAAGCTTCAGATGTTAACCCTATTTGGATAAAACACATGTAACCCTATTTGGATAAAACACATGTAGCCTATAAACCAGGAAAGGTCACAGTTCCTTTTATGATTTAGAAAGTGGGCTAATCAAGTTATGGAAAGAACCTAGATGTCCAACAACAGATGAATGGATAAAGAAGATGTGGTGTATATACACAATGGAATAATATGCAGCCATCAAAAGAAATGGAATCTTACCATTTGCGACAACATGGATGGAACTAGAGCGTATTATGCTTAGCGAAATAAGTCAACTAGAGAAAGACAATTATCACATGATCTCCCTGATATGAGGAAGTGGAGATGCAACGGGGGTGGGGGTTAAGGTGGTAGGAAAAGAAAAAATGAAACAAGATGGGATCAGGAGGGAGATAAACCAAAAGAGACTCTTAATGTCATTAAAAAAAAACTGAGGGGGGTGGGGGGGAGAAGGGTTGGGAGAGGGTGGTGGGGTTACATTATATGTTTAAATAAAAAAGCTTAAATAAAAAAAATAAAGAAAGAAAGTGGGCTAAGGCCAGGCACACCACAGAAAGGATGTCCCACCATGGGCCTCTGGCCAGTGAGTGCTGAAACATGAAAAGCACTAAGATCAGTGGTTTCTCATTTTAGAATCTCCTCGAAGGCTTACTAATGACACCACCACTGAGGGCTTTGTTGATTCTGGCCCTTCCTCTTAGACTGCCCTTCATTCCTTTCTCATATATAAAGGGGTATAAGTGAACATAATTCCTGCTCCTCCTCCATGGCCCAACTGAAATGCAGCCTCTCCCATGAAGCTTTCCTGATGCCCACAGTCAAGAAGCCTACCGGTGCCCATGTGTATGTGCATGTGTGCCTGTACCCTCTTCCCTCTCACACCAAGCTATAAAACTTTCCAGTTCGCCAGCCTCAGCTCCTCTCCCACACCTTTTCCCTTCCCTTCATCTACTGCCAACCTCTCTGAGAGGTTGGCAGGGTAACCTGGGCTACAGAACAGATGATCAAAATGGGAGACCCTCATGACCCAGGAAAGCACTGGTGTTACCCACTTCTGTCTCCCTGGCCCCCATTAGCTGCCTTGTAACCTATGTCCCTTCCTGATGTTACCATCTACCAAGCTTAAACCGGCACTGTGATTCCTCTTCTATCCTACATGAGGGCACAGACCAGAGGCCATACGTGTGGTTTCAAGTCTGGGTCTTTCTACTTTCTGGGCATGTGTCTTTGGATGAGTCTCTTCTCTTTGGGAGCCTGAGTTGTCCCTTCATGCACAGGAAGTATAGGGGTAGGGATAGAAGATTTCTCTGTCCCTTTCTGACTCAAGCCTTCTGAGTCTTGCATGGGCCTTACTCACATGGCTGTCCCCTGTCTAAGCTTTAGATATGATGTGGTGGTTTGAAGGTTCCTTTAATGTGGCTCAGCACCCATCAGGCCTCCTTCCTACCCAGAGAGGTAGCAATAGTCTTTCCTGTGTTCCAGAGTGACCGGCCACACTGGGGACTGAGGCAGGCCTCATGGAAGGCACAGCCAGCCCCCTCTCAGCTGAGAGGCTCAGAGCTCTTGGCCCATGAGCCCGAGGGGAGGGATATTTACGGTTTAATAACTGTCCTATTGATTCTCATTTATTTGCCGCCAATGGGGCTTACCAAGGAAGTGAAGGCAAGAAGGCCGTGTTTGTAAATAATTTTCCAGTTGGCGCCATCACTCAGCCTGCCAGCCATGTGAGGGAGGTGAGCTGGGTTAATAGACTGTCATGCCCTCCACTTAGCTGAGCCCTGACATGCAGCCACCCTTGGGACCCCCAGGAGCCCAGGCCCTTTCCCTATTTTCTTTACTGTTAGCAATGCACTTCTGTGGCTACACTCTCTCCTGACTGTCTCTGAAGGAGGAAGATCAGGGTTTGGTGGCCCACCTAACAGATGAGGATCCTTAAAACTGTAGAGACATGGTGTCAGGAAAGGGTGGGTGGGGCAGTCTGCAACCTGAACAGCTGTGACCGGCTGACTATTAGTTAGCTCTTGCCATGTAACAAATCACCCCAGCATCTAGTCGCTTACAATAAGAAACATTATTTCTCATGAGTCCATGGTCTCACAAATCTGTGAGTTCAGCCAATCTGAACTCAGCTTGGTTACCATGGGCTGGGACTAGTCAGGTATGTCTGGTGAGTTGGAGGGTCAGCCTGGGGCTGGCTGCGAGAGAATGACCTCGGCTGCTGGGATAACCGGGCTCTGCTCCATGGGTCCATTGCCTCCTTCCAGCCCGCTTGTTCTTGCAGAGGTGACAAGAGTCTGAAAGACGAAGCAGAAATGCCCCAGCTCCTTAATTTATACCATTTGCTACCCTCCCCCCACACCCATTGGCCAGAGCAAGTCAGTGTCGGAGAGCAGAACTGAAAGCCCCCCAGTGCAGCGAGGCATGCAAATTGAGGCCACAGATGTCATCAGTCTACCACACTGACTCAGGAACATTGCACTCAGCATTCTGCTCTTTCCCTTAAGAAGAGTGGAGGCCTTGAACAAACAGGGGATCCTGTTGTCTTTCCCTAAGGCTGGGTAGCAAGATCAGCCCTCTTGAGAAGGATGAGGCTTGATGTAAGGACATCGGAGCACAAAACTGAGTTCTAAGAGTTTTGACTTAACACATGGATGGACTAGACTTTCCAAGGACTGAGGCTGTCTTAGAGAGATAGTGAACTCCCTGTCACTGGCAAAATGCTGATTGCACAGCTGCAGAAGGGATTCTGCTTGCAATGAGAC
Organism: Taxidea taxus jeffersonii; assembly: GCA_003697995.1. Lineage (NCBI taxonomy): Eukaryota > Metazoa > Chordata > Mammalia > Carnivora > Mustelidae > Taxidea > Taxidea taxus. Next base: position 4,405 of record RCUC01109566.1, read on the forward strand.
TGGAGGCAGATATGATGAGCTCCCAGCTCCCTTCTAGCTCCACCAATTCAGAAGCTTTCTAAAGAGTGGTCTGGTTGCTGCAGATGCGTGGCGGAGGAACGCTGGGTCCAAACCCCACTGCCTCTTCCGGTCTGCCCCTAGGCTCGGTGGGTCCCAAGTGCGAGTTCAGGGCAGAACTGCCTTCTAGCAGACAGCACAAATGAGAGACTCTGAAATCTCCTGTCTGGCTCCCCAGGAAAGAAGGGGAAAGTGATGCTCAGGGTGGAACGCCCCCAGCCAGCACCAGAGAGGCAAGGTGAAGAGTATGGACCCTGAGCCAGACACATGCCATTGGAACTGACCTAGGGTCAGCGCTTGCTTTCTTCCCGCCCCCTGTCCTCTCTGTAAAGGGGCTAACCCTGCTGGGCCAGACCATTGTGAGAGCTAACCCAGACCGTGAAGATGGAACTTCCACGAGATGAAACAGCCCCAGCAATGTTTTTTTTTTTCTTTTCTTTTTGAGTCACAGCAGATAAAAACAAGAGCTGACATAAAATCCATGTCCCCTCAGGTCCACTGTAGTGGCCTGCCGGTGCCTCTGCCCTGTGTGTCCAGTGGGGGGCAGCTCAGACGTCTGGGTGGGAGGACATGGAGTCTCCAAGGAAAGGGCAGGAGCCAGGCCAGGGAACAGGGGGGGCTCCTGGTCAGGACACCCCCTCTTCCACTCCTACCTTCATCCAGAGATCAGAGCAGGGATGACTGACCAGAAGAGCCCAGGACTGACAGGAACCATTCACCAACCCACCGCCTACCCCCTCCTCCAATTCCGGCCTCCAGGAAGCACCCCTCTGCTGTGGCAGGAACCTCATTGGTGGAGAGATAGGTGGGGAGGAGGGAAGGAGGGTGCGGCCTATCGGCGGCCTTTTCCATTTTCCACTTTCCAGAGCCTTGGGAGGTTTCTCAGATAATAACAGTAGCAGAGCCTCAGACTTCTCCCCACATCTCTGTGCCTTTTAGTGGAGCTCTATGCAGAGGGTGCAACTGTCCTGGGGCCACCTCACTGACCAGCTGGCAGATGCAGTGACTGGCAGACACAGTGAGTGTCTGACTGACAGATGGGTGGACCGGCTGGCTGACTCCTGGCTGTCTTGCTGACTGACACAACAACTGGCCGGCAGGCACAGTGGATGCTGGCTGACAGACACAGGGGTTGGCTGACTGTAGCAGTGACTGACTGACACAGTGAACGAACGAAGCAAGAACAGATTGCTTGACTGAAGACGGTCTCACCGGCTCCCTGACTCAATGACTGACCCATGAATGGACTGATTGATATAGAATCTGATAGACTCGTGGATAACCTGACTGACTGTCTCACTGATGCAGCCGTGACAGACTTACCGTCTGATGAGTCTGACCGACAGACTCACGGGACTCCTGACGAAAGTCTGTCTTGCCAACTAACTGGCTGCCGTGGAGAATGTCCGTGACAGCCTCACTGGCTGGCTGACTCTTTCCTCACTGACTAACTCAAGACTGTCTGACTGACTGACTCTCTCACTCACTGACACTGTGACTGACCACCGACGGATGGACTGACTTACCAACTGGCATGCTGACAACGGGCCACTCCAAGCCTTTCACACAAACCCTCACAGCAACAGGCTAAAGACCCACTGGTTGGCTGAGAGCCAGGTTGACCTAGGAAGAACTAGCGGCCTGACAGCGACGACTGAAGCTTCGACTGGCTCACCCGCGAACCCCCACACCGACAGCCCTATTCTACTCACGAGCTGACTGAAAGCCAGCAGGCCCACTCGGCGACAGCCAGACTGACTTGCTGGCTGACGGCGGACTGTCTGGCCGACCCCGGCGCCGACAGAGAGCTGGCCGGCTGACCACCAACCCGGCCGCGACCTGCTGTGCTGACTGACAGGCCCAACCGGCGACAGGCTGGCCAGCTGATGGAAGAAAACCTTTTTTCGGAATCCTTTCGGTTCCCTGTTCTTTCTCCTTCCTTACCCTTTAGCTCCCAGCTCAGCTTCGTCACCTCATGTTTTTTAAAATTTTACCTATTTTTTCGTAGCCCCACACCTACAAAGGAATGTAGATAATGTACATGAAAAGCCTAAAGAGTGAAAATGAAATGAACACCTGTATGCAGCCACTTAGAACCAAGGCCAAAAGAGTGGGGAGGTTTTGACAGATATGCCTGCCTGGTCTGGTCTGTACCCCTGAAATTCTCCTCTAACTGGTCTGGCCGGGGCCTGGCATCATGGCTTCTCTCCCCCAGTTTTATTGAGACGTACAAATAAAAATTATATATCTTGAAGGGGCACCTGGGTGGCTGAGTCAGTGGAGCAGCCATCTTTTGGTTTCGGCTCAGGTCATGATCTCAGGGTCGTGAGATCTCAGGGTCGTGAGATCGAGTCCTGTGTGGGGCTCCGTGTTCATCAGGGAGCCTGCTAGAGATTCTCTCTCTCTCCCTCTCCTTCTCCCCCTCCCTGTGCTCGTCCACGTTCTTCTCTCTCTCTCAAATAAATATATACATCTTTTAAAAAATTGTATATGTTTGCTGAGGAGTCAAGATGGCGGAGAAGTAGGAGGCTGAGACGACATCAGCCAGCAGGAGATCAGCTAGATAGCCTATCAAATCATTCCGAACACCTACAAATCCAACAGGAGATCGAAGAGAAGAAAAACAACAATTCTAGGAACAGAAAATCGACCACTTTCTGAAAGGTAGGACCAGCGGAGAAGTGAATCCAACGCGACGGGAAGATAGACCCCAGAGGGAGGGGCCGGCTCCCAGCAAGCGGCGGAGCACAAAATCAGAACTTTTAAAAGTCGGCTCCACGGAGGGACATCGCTCCAGAGGCTAAACTGGGGTGAAGACCTCGTGGGGACAGCGTGGACTCAGGTCCCACGGGGTCACAGAAGGATCGGAGGTGTCTGAGTGTCGCAGAGCTCACAGGTATTAGAGCGGGGAAGCCGGCTGCGGAGACAGAGCCGAGATTTCCTAGTGGTCTGTGACACGGACCGGTGCTCTGTGGCACTGGCCGGTGCTCTGTGCGAGGGGTCCCCACAAGATCCGGGGAGACTCCGAGCCGGGAGAGCTCAGGGATCTACGGGCTCCGGAGACTCCAGGTGGGACTCTGCCAGAGACAGAGACGCTTGGTCACAGGCTGGGTGAGCTCGGAGCACTCCCAGAAGCCAGTGAGACGGGACTGCTTAGGCACGATTTTCTCTGAGCGCGGTCTGCGGGCGCGCGCGGTCTGCGAGTGCGCGCAGTGTCGGCCGGCCAGCGGTGTCTGCCGGCGCGGTGTCTGCGGGCGGACGCGCGCGCGCGCACTCTCCGGCGCAAACGTGGGCTAGGGAGACTGGAGGGATTAAACGCTTTTCTCTGAAGGCGCACTGAAGACTGGGGCCCCTAGCTCTCGGCTCCTCTGAACCGGAGATTGGGAGGCCGCCATTGTCATTCCCGTCCTCCAGAACTCTACAGAAAGCGCGTTCAGGGAACAAAAGCTCCTGAAAGCAAACCTGAGAGGATTACTTAGCCCGGCCCCTGGTAAGGGCGGTGCAACTCCGCCTCGGGCAAAGACACCTGAGAATCACTACAACAGGCCCCTCCCCCAGAAGATCAAAGAAATCCAGCCAAGACCAAGTTCACTTAACAAGGAGAACAGCGGATTCTTATCTGGACAAAATGACAAGGCGGAAAAACTCACCACAAAAAAAAGAGCAGGAGACAGGACCGAAGGCTAGGGACCTAATCAATACAGACATTGGTAATATGTCAGATCTGGAATTCAGGATGACGATTCTCAAGGTTCTAGCCGGGCTCGAAAAAGGCATGGAAGATATTAGAGAAACCCTGTCAGGAGAAATAAAAACCCTTTCTGGAGAAATAAAAGAAATAAAGTCTAATCAAGTTGAAATAAAAAAAGCTATTAATGAGGTGCAATCAAAAATGGAGGCTCTTACTGCTAGGATAAATGAGGCAGAAGACAGAATTAGTGATATAGAAGACCAAATGGCAGGGAATAATGAAGCAGACCAAAAGAGAGACAATCAACTACTGGACCACGAGGGGAGAATTCGAGAGATAAGTGATGCCATAAGACGAAACAACATTAGAATAATTGGGATTCCAGAAGAAGAAGAAAGAGAAATAGGAGCAGAAGGTATACTGGAGAGGATTATTGTAGAGAATTTCCCTAATATAGCAAGGGGAACAAGCATCAAAATCCAGGAAGCCCAGAGAATACCTCTCAAAATCAATAGGAATCGACCCACACCCCGCCATCTAATAGTAAAATTTACAAGTCTTAGCGACAAAGAGAAAATCCTGAAAGCAGCACGGGACAAGAAGTCTGTAACGTACAATGGTAAAAATATTAGATTGGCAGGAGACTTATCCACAGAGACCTGGCAGGCCAGAAAGAACTGGCATGATATATTCAGAGCACTAAACGAGAAAAACATGCAGCCAAGAATACTTTATCCAGCTAGGTTATCATTGAAAATAGAAGGAGAGATTAAAAGCTTCCAGGACAAACAAAAACTGAAAGAGTTTGTAAACACCAAACCAGCTCTACAGGAAATATTGAAAGGGGTCCTCTAAGCAAAGAGAGACCCTAAAAGTATTACCAGAAAGGAACAGAGACATTATACAGTAACAATCACCATACAGGCAATACAATGGCACTAAACTCATATCTCTCAATAGTTACCCTGAATGTAAATGGGCTAAATGCCCCAATCAAAAGACACAGGGTTTCAGAATGGATAAAAAAACAAAACCCATCAATATGCTGCCTACAAGAAACTCATTTTAGACCTGAAGACACCTCCAGATTGAAAGTGAGGGGGTGGAAAACAATTTACCATGCTAATGGACATCAGAAGAAAGCTGGGGTGGCAATCCTTATATCAGATCAATTAGATTTTAAGCCAAAGACTATAATAAGAGATGAGGAAGGACACTTCATCATACTCAAAGGGTCTGTCCAACAAGAAGATCTAACAATTTTAAATATCTATGCCCCTAACATGGGAGCAGCCAACTATATAAACCAATTAATAACAAAATCAAAGAAACACATTGACAAGAATACAATAATAGTTGGAGACTTTAATACACCCCTCACTGAAATGGACAGATCATCCAAGCAAAAGATCAACAAGGAAATAAAGGTCTTAAATGACACACTGGACCAGATGGACATCACAGATATATTCAGAACATTCTACCCTAAAGCAACAGAATACACGTTCTTCTCTAGTGCCCATGGAACATTCTCCAGAATAGATCACATCCTGGGTCATAAATCAGGTCTCAACAGGTATCAAAAGATTGGGATCTTTCCCTGCATATTTTCAGACCACAATGCTCTGAAGCTAGAACTCAATCACAAGAGGAAATGTGGAACGAGCACAAATACATGGAGGCTCAACAGCATCCTTCTAAAAAATGAATGGGTCAACCAGGAAATTAAAGAAGAATTGAAAAAAACCATGGAAACAAATGATAATGAAAACACAACGGTCCAAAATCTGTGGGACACAGCAAAGGCAGTCCTGAGAGGAAAATATATAGCGATACAAGCCTATCTCAAGAAACAGGAAAGGTCTCAAATACACAACCTAACCCTACACCTCAAGGAACTCGAGAGAGAACAACAAAGAAAGCCTAAACCCAGCAGGAGAAGAGAAATAATAAAGATCAAAGCAGAAATCAATGAAATAGAAACCAAAAAAACAATAGAACAAATCAATGAAACTAGGAGCTGGTTCTTTGAAAGAATTAACAAGATTGATAAACCCCTGGCCAGACTTATCCAAAAGAAAAGAGAAAGGACCCAAATAAATAAAATCATGAATGAAAGAGGAGAGATCACAACCAACACCAAAGAAATACAAACAATCATAAGAACATAATATGAACAACTCTATGCCAACAAATTTGACAATCTGGAAGAAATGGATGCTTTCCTAGAGACATATAAACTGCCAAAACTGAACCAGGAAGAAATAGAAAACCTGAATAGGCCCATCACCAGTAAGGAGATTGAAACAGTCATCAAAAATCTCCCAACAAACAAAAGCCCAGGGCCAGATGGCTTCCCAGGGGAATTCTACCAAACATTTAAAGAAGAATTAATTCCTATTCTCCTGAAACTGTTCCAAAAAATAGAAATGGAAGGAAAACTTCCAAACTCATTTTATGAGGCCAGCATCACCTTGATCCCCAAACCAGACAAGGATCCCATCAAAAAAGAGAATTACAGACCAATATCCTTGATGAACACAGATGCGAAAATTCTCACCAAAATACTAGCCAATAGGATCCAACAGTACATTAAAAGGATTATTCACCACGACCAAGTGGGATTTATTCCAGGGCAGCAGGGTTGGTTCAACATCCGCAAATCAATCAATGTGATACAGTACATTAACAAAAGAAAGAACAAGAACCATATGATACTCTCAATAGATGCTGAAAAAGCATTTGATAAAGTGCAACATCCCTTCCTAATCAAAACTCTTCAAAGTGTAGGGATAGAAGGCACATACCTCAATATTATCAAAGCCATCTATGAAAAACCCACTGCAAGTATCATTCTCAATGGAGAAAAACTGAGAGCTTTTCCGTTAAGGTCAGGAACACGGCAGGGATGTCCACTATCACCACTGCTATTCAACATAGTACTAGAAGTCCTAGCCTCAGCAATCAGACAACAAAAAGAAATTAAAGGCATCCAAATCGGCAAAGAAGAAGTCAAACTATCGCTCTTTGCAGATGATATGATACTATATGTGGAAAACCCAAAAGGCTCCACTCCAAAACTGCTAGAGCTTGTACAGGAATTCAGTAAAGTGTCAGGATATAAAATCAATGCACAGAAATCAGTTGCATTTCTTTACACCAACAACAAGACAGAAGAAAGAGAAATTAAGGAGTCAATCCCATTTACAATTACACCCAAAACCATAAGATACCTAGGAATAAACCTAACGAAAGAGGCAAAGTATCTATACTCAGAGAACTATAAAGTACTCATGAAAGAAATTGAGGAAGACACAAAGACATGGAAAAATGTTCCATGCTCATGGATTGGAAGAATTAATATCGTGAAAATGTCTATGCTACCTAAAGCTATCTACACATTTAATGCAATGCCTATCAAAATTCCATCCAATTTTTTCAAAGAAATGGAACAAATAATCCTAAAATTTATATGGAACCAGAAAAGACCTCGAATAGCCAAAGGAATATTGAAAAAGAAAACCAAAGTTGGTGGCATCACAATTCCAGACTTCAAGCTCTACTACAAAGCTGTCATCATGAAGACAGTATGGTACTGGCACAAAAACAGACACATAGATCAATGGAACAGAATAGAGAGCCCAGAAATAGACCCTCAACTCTATGGTCAACTAATCTTCGACAAAGCAGGAAAGAACATCCAATGGAAAAAGGATAGCCTCTTCAACAAATGGTGTTGGGAAAATTGGACAGCCGCATGCAGAAAAATGAAATTGGACCATTTCCTTACACCACACACGAAAATAGACTCAAAATGGATGAAGGATCTCAACGTGAGAAAGGAATCCATCAAAATCCTTGAGGAGAACACAGGCAGCAACCTCTTCGACCTCAGCCGCAGCAACTTCTTCCTAGGAACAACGCCAAAGGCAAGGGAAGCAAGGGAAAAAATGAACTATTGGGACTTCATCAAGATCAAAAGCTTTTGCACAGCAAAGGAAACAGTCAACAAAACCAAAAGACAACTGACAGAGTGGGAAAAGATATTTGCAAATGACATATCAGATAAAGGGCTAGTATCTAAAATCTACAAAGAGCTTAGCAAACTCAACACCCAAAGAACAAATAATCCAATCAAGAAATGGGCAGAGGACATGAACAGACATTTCTGCAAAGAAGACATCCAGATGGCCAACAGACACATGAAAAAGTGCTCCATATCACTGGGCATCAGGGAAATACAAATCAAAACCACAATGAGATACCACCTCACACCAGTCAGAATGGCTAAAATGAACAAGTCAGGAAATGACAGATGCTGGCGAGGATGCGGAGAAAGGGGAACCCTCCTACACTGTTGGTGGGAATGCAAGCTGGTGCAACCACTCTGGAAAACAGCATGGAGGTTCCTCAAAAAATTGAAAATAGAGCTACCTTATGACCCAGCAATTGCACTGCTGGGTATCTATCCTAAAGATACAAACGTAGTGATCCAAAGGGGCACGTGTACCCGAATGTTTATAGCAGCAATGTCCACAATAGCCAAGTTATGGAAAGAACCTAGATGTCCATCAACAGATGAATGGATAAAGAAGATGTGGTATATATATACGATGGAATACTATGCAGCCATCAAAAGAAATGAAATCTTACCATTTGCGACGACATGGATGGAACTAGAGCGTATTATGCTTAGCGAAATAAGTCAACTGGAGAAAGACAACTACCACATGATCTCCCTGATATGAGGAAGTGGAGATGCAACGGGGGTGGGAGTTAAGGTGGTAGGAAAAGTAAAAATGAAAGAAGATGGGATCGGGAGGGAGAAAAACCAAAAGAGACTCTTAATGTCATAAAACAAACTGAGGGGGGTGGGGGGAAGAGGGGTTGGGTGAGGGTGGTGGGGTTACATCATATGTTTAAATAAAGCTTAAATAAAGTAAAAAAAATGTATATGTTTAAGGTATACAACAGGATGTACATATAAGCAGTGAAATGATTACCATATTCAAGGCAATTAACATATCTGTCACCTCACGTGGTTACCTTTTTTATGTGTGTGTGGCAAGCATGCTTAAGATCTACTCTTTTAAGCAAGTTTCAAGTGTATACAGAAGTATTAAGTACAGGCACCGCGATGTACGTGACATCTCCAGAATTCATGCATCCTGTAGGACTAAAACTCTGCCCCTTAGGCAAATGTCCCTCTATGTCCCTCACCACCCAGCCTCTGGCAAGCACCATTCTA
>RCUC01109568.1:0-18646 GCA_003697995.1 Taxidea taxus jeffersonii
AGAGAGAGAGGAGGAAGCAGGCTCCCTGCTGAGCAGAGAACCTGATGTGATGCGGGGCTCGATCCCAGGACCCTGAGATCATGACCTGAGCCGAAGGCAGAGGCTTTAACCCACTGAGCCACCCACTGGCCCTGTTTATGCAGTTTTAAAGCTCAGATAGCTGAGTTAAAATAAGGAAGAATGCCTAGATTTCAGAATCTGTTTGGTTCCTGATTTCGCATAAAAGTTAGCTGGAGTTCAAATGATAAAGTACAATTCAAAGATTCCAGTCAAGTATTCTTGTTTCCTGGGATGCCTGTATTTTCTTTTAGTTTCTAAATTAATTTTTCTTTTAGGTATCTTTTTGTTAGCAAAAGTTCTGAATTTTAAAGTTGTCATGCTTACCCATCTTCTTCTGAAGAATGCTTTTTTGTCTTGCTAAACAGGTATTTTCTTATCCTGGGATCATATAGATATCTTCTATATATTCTTCTGCAAGTTTAATGAGTTTTATCTTTCATCTTGAAGTCTGTAATCCATCAGAAATTAGATTTTGTATATGATAGCAGATAGAGGTCTACCATGTGGATGACCCTTTTTCCTGACATCATGTATTTCATACACCATTCCCCAGTGATCTGCAGTGCTCCCTGTGTCATGGATGAGTTCTCATACATTTGTGCTTCTGGTTCTGGGTGCACTACTGGTATTCATTAGTCACCCAGCATGAATAACACCCTGTCCTAAATATTATGGCTTCATAATAATTCTTGATAACTGGTAGGGCAGTTTTCCCTTTCTTCTTCCTCTTTTTTTTTTTTTTTTAAGATTTTGTTTACTTATTTTTGTGCGCATGAGAAGGGGGAGGGGCAGAGGGAGAATCAGTCTCCCCACTGAGGAGGGAGTGCAATTCGGGGCTTCATCCCAGGACCTGGGATCATGACCTGGGCCGAAGGCAGATGCTCAACTGACTGAGCCACCCATGCACCCTTCCTTTTCAGCTGTCTATGGTTCTTTGCTCTTTCATATCAAGTTTAGAATTAGCCTATCATGTTTCTTGCAAACTCATATTGGGATATTAGTTGCTGCTGCATAAAATATACAGGTGACTTTGAAGAGTATTGACATTTTTTTATGATTTTGAATTTTCCTGTCTATACTACTATACTGTTCATATTAAAACTACATGGCATAGTTTTTTTGTCTTCTTTAATGTATTTTAATAAATTTAAAACTTATTTTTTTTTAAAGATTTTATTTATCCGACAGACAGAGATCACAAGTAGGCAGAGAGGCAGAGAGAGAGAGGAGGAGGCAGGCTGTCCGCAGAGCAGAGAGCCCGATGCGGGGCTCGATCCCAGGACCCTGGGATCATGACCCGAGCCGAAGGCAGCAGCTTTAACCCACTGAGCCACCCAGGCGCCCCTAAAACTTATTTCTTTATAAAGGTCTTGCTCATATTTCTTAGATTCATTCTTTGGTTCTATCTATGAATTTGTAGGATAAAGTCATCTTGTTCATGATGGATTATCTTTTGTATGCACTGCTAGATTTGGCTTCATAGTATCTTAAGATTCTTACATCCATTTTTTTAAAGATTTTATTTATTTGTTGAGAAAGAATGAGAGAGAGAGCAGGAGCAGGGGGCAGCAGGCAGAGGGAGAGGGAGAAGTAGACTCCCTGCTGAGCAGAGAGTTGGACACAATTCTCGGGGCTCAATCCCAGGACTCTGGGATCATGACCTGAGCCTGAGACAGTCACTTAACCATTTGAGCCAGTACAGGTGCCCTGTACTGATCTGGTTTCTTAATGGTTATTGGAACCATTCAGACTTTCTATCTCTTCATATATTAATTTAGGCAAGTTATTTATGGTGCTAGCTTTCAGGTCCTTCTTGCTTCGATGCATAAGGCTGTCCCTTTTTTAAATTGCCAGCTTCGTTATGAATATCATTTAAAAAATTAACCTAAATTGAAAATACTTGTAGTAGGAGACTTCATTTAAGTTTTAGACCTTCTAGCTTGCTAGAACCAGAACTCCGGATATGTGCTTCTTCAACTTTACTAGATATTATCTCATAGCTCCGCGCTCCTCAAAGTGGTGGCACCAGTATATATTGCCAACACTGTTTGAGATTTCTTTTTGTTTGGCAATCTCACCAGTACTTAGAATTGTCCAGTTGTTTAATTTTTGCCAACCTCGTGCCTATGAAATTGTAGTTTTAAATTGAATTCCTTTGCCTATTGGTAGCATTGAGCATCTTCCCCTAGGTTTGTTGGCCATTTGAGTTTTATCTTCTGAAAATTTTTGACCATTTTTCTAGTGCTTGTCTTTTTTTTTTTTAAGGTTTTTTATTTATTTGCCAGATAGAGAGAGAGCAGGAGCGAGCACAGGCAGACAGAGTGGCAGGCAGAGGGAGAAGCAGGCTCACTGCTGAGCAAGGAGCCCGATGTGGGACTCGATCCCAGGATGCTGGGATCATGACCTGAGCCGAAGGCAGCCGCTTAACCAACTGAGCCACCCAGGCGTCCCACTAGTGCTTGTCTTTTTATAACTCACAGGCATCTTAATATATTCTAGATAGAAATATTTTGTCAGCTATATGTATTCAAATATATTTTTTCCATTTAATACCCTTCTATTAAAATCTTAAGGCAATTTAAAAAAAGGGAATTATTTATTTTAGAGACAGAGAGAGGGAGAGAGAATCTTAGGCAGACTCTGCACTGAATGTGAGGGCCCAACATGGGGCTTGATCTCATGATCCTGAGATCATGACCTGAAGTGAAACTAGGAGTCAGACATTTAACCAACTGTGCCACCCAGATGCCCTTAAGGGCCCCTTGAAGGCACAGAAATTTTTTTTAAAGATTATTTATTTATTTATTTGGCAAGGAGATGGAGAGAGAGAGAGCACAAGTGTGCAGAGTGGCAGACAGAGGGAGAGGGAGAAGCAGGTTCTCCACTGAGCAGGGAGCCTGATGCAGGGCTCGATCCAAGGACCTTGGGATCATAACCTGAGCTGAAGGCAGCCGCTTAACCCACTGAGCTACCCAAGTGCCCCTAAGGCACGGAAATTTTTAATGTTGATATACAGAATTTACCAGTCTTTTTTCTTTGTGGTTTGTAATTTGGTATCTTGCTTAAAAGATGTCTTGTGGGGTGCCTGGGTGGCTCAGTCATTGGGCATCTGCCTTGGGCTCAGGTCATGACTCTAGGGTCCTGGGATGGAGCCCTGCATGGGCTCCCTGTTCAGCAGGAAGCCTGCTTCTCCCTCTCCCACTCCCCCTGCTTGTGTTCCCTCTCTCGCTGTGTCTCTCTTTGTCAAATAAATAAAATCTTCAAAAAAAAAAGAGATGTTTTGTTATCCCAAGGTTATAAAGATATTGTTCTAAAAGTGTTAAAGTGTGTTTTTCTCAATTACATTCTAATCTGTAACTGATTTCGGTATGGTAGAGGAGAGATCGAACTTGATTATTTTTTCACATGGTAACAGTGCCAACAGCATTTATTGCCATAGATTAACTTTCTCTGATAGGGATGGGCCTGTTGCTGGGCTTCCTTTGTTGTCCCTTTGTTATATTTGTCTGTCCTGGCAGTATTTAATGCCATGGTGTAGTTATCATCGCTGCATTGTTAAGTATTGATGGCTGTGTGAAGGCAAGTCTGTCTTCCTCATTGTTCTTCAGGAAATGTCTTGCTCTTCTTAGCTCTTGTTCTTATTTTAAAATAAGACTGTCATGTCCTTTGAAGAATCCCATAGAGATTTTTTTGGAATTTCAATGAGTTTATATATTAGTTTGGGAAGGAAATGATATTTTCATTATTTTTCATTTTCCCATCCATAAACATGGTGTATCTCTGCTTTTATTTTCATCTTCTTTTGTATCTTTTAGTAGAATTTTATAATTTTTCCATGTAAAGCATGCTTTCCTTTTCTTTATTCCTAAAAAAATTTTTTTTGGTATCTAGATAATCTTTTCCCAATTATACTTTCTGATTGGTTGATGTAATTGATCTTTCTGTCTTAAAACTTTGAACCGTCCCAGTGTAGATGTTATTTGTATTGCCTGTAAACATTTTAGTGTTATCTATTATCAATAAACAGCTTATTTCTTGTTAATCTTCCTTTCTCTTTCTCCTCCTTTTCCTTTTTGCATTGGCCAGGGACTACAGAATTAAATAGAAGCAGTGATAGAAGGCCTCCTTTCTGGGGTGTATGGGTGGCTCAATTCGTTGGGCATCCAACTCATGGTTTTGGCTCAGGTTCTGATCTCCTGGATGGTGAGACTGAGCCCCACATCAGGCTCTGCACTCAGTGGGAGTCTGCTTGGATATTCTCTCCTTCTGCCCCTTCCCCTGTTTGTGTTTTCTTCCTCTCTCTCTAAAACAAATAAATAAATCTTTTTTTTAAAAAAAGACTTCCTTTTCTTGTTCTTATTATTCTTGACCCCAAAGGAAATGCTTCTTTTTTTAATTTAAATTTAAATTTTATTGTTTATTTATTTTTATTTATTTATTTTTTAAAAGCAATACAGATTCTTTTTTTTTTTTTTAAAGATTTTATTTATTTATTTGTCAGAGAGAGAGGGAGAGAGAGCGAGCGAGCACAGGCAGACAGAGTTGCAGGCAGAGGCAGAGGAAGAAGCAGGCTCCCTGCCAAGCAAGGAGCCCGATGTGGGACTCGATCCCAAGACGCTGGGATCATGACCTGAGCCGAAGGCAGCCGCTTAACCAACTGAGCCACCCAGGCGTCCTTGTTTATTTGTTTTTAAAGTGGGCTCCATGCCCAGCATGGGGCCCAATTCAGGGTTTGAACTCAACCCTGAGATCAAGAGTCAGACACTTAAGCAATTGAGCCACCCAGGCACCCCCAAAGGAGATGCTTCTAATGCTTCACTATTAATTGTGAGGCTTGCTCTGTGTTGTATGTAGATACACAAAACACTAATATTGAAGTTCATTCTTGGGGTGCCTGGGTGGCTCAGTCAGTTGAGCATCTGCCTTTGGCTCAGGCCATGATCTCAAGGTCTTGGGATTGAGAGCCACATCGGGCTCCCTGGTCTCCCCTCTCCCTCTGCCTGCTGCTCCCCCTGCTTGTGCTCTCTCTCTTTCTGTCAAATAAATAAATAAAACCTTTAAAAAATTTCATTCTAAGCCATAAATTGTAGATATTAACTTATATTATTTAGATTATAGAGAATTCAATATAAAATTTACAGGAAGATTAAATATTTGGAAATAGCCCCAGTATCTAAGGAAAATACCTCACAAAGGACCCTAACTATAAAATATCAAATAAGTATTAATTCAAGCTGATTAATTCCTGAAATCTATGGGAAATTCTAGTGAAGATCTTAAAAAGGAATCATGGAGAAAATTCTGAGAATTGTGTAAGCTTTATTTCAGAGCATTTTATAACTGTTTTGGAGATGTTTTATGATCTAGGATTTCTTAAGGGAGGAAAAGTTGAAAATAACTGAGGACAGCTTAGAAACTTGCCCTTATGAGAGGGGGATGGAATGGCTTTTGAATCTCTATTTTTGGTGGTACTTTTTTTTTTTTGCATTTTTACAGAGGCCTTGGTCATTTTTATAATGTAGTTAAGTGATCATCACCTAGCCTTTTTCCAATTGGCTCATTTTCTGCCCCTTATTTTAGGTACCAACTCGTCTATCTCTTGGTATTCTCTGATTTCTCAAAGTCATCTTCCTGGTTTCTTATATAGGCTTGTCTTTCATCCCTTTAATTTAGCACTTCCCAAACTGCTAAAATTCTGAGAAAGAGGGGTTCTGTGGTCAAATGAGTTTGGGAAATACAGTGTTAAGCCAAAATTAATAGCTTACTTTACTACAGGCCTTCTAGAACTTTATTCTAATGTGCATTGTGAACCTCCAAAAGGGAAGTATAGCCTATAGTGTTTCCCCAATTAATTGATCATTGAACTTTTTCCAAAGAGCACCAAATCACACCTCTCATAACCCAGTATATTACTCTGCAAATAAAAACTTCCAGTTCTTGTAAACTTTTCTTCACTGGAAGGAAGACATGTTATATGCACTCTCAATACTAGGTTGTAAATTCTTTGAAGATAATTTCTTTTTCTTGAAGTATTTCCTGATCTCATTATATATTGAAACTCGGGCATTCTTCCTCTTTTATAGTTCCTGGGATGGGCACAATGGATACCACTCAAGAGTTCATGTATGGCACAATCTTGCTAAATAATCCAATTAGCTTTTGGGGTCTTTTTACCACACCTTTTGATGCTTTATTGAAGGTTCTGGGCTAAGCACTGCTGGTGCTAAAAAGATGAGTAAGACCTAGTTACATCTCACTGGAGAACATGTAGAGGCAATAAGTACATGATACAAAACACAAGTGCTAAACAAGAGGTACCAACTGCCTTGGGGTTCCGTGGAGAAACAATAACGATTGGGTGGCTAAGGGAGGGAGACACATGGCAAGAATCAGAAAAGATTTCTTGGAGGATGTTATCATTTGGGATGGGCCTTAAATTAAAAAAAATACAGACAGGATATAGAAGAGTAGCATTATAGGTGGGAGTGTATAGCATATGCACACAGGAAGGTAGACAAGAAGGGCAGGTTCAAGTGGCTCTGTCTGGTGGGATGTGTACAGGAGAAGTTGTAGATGGGATGTGACCAGTGCATGAATGATAAAAATAGAAAGAATACTTTGGGTGCCAATGTGAGTTGTGTTAATGCTGCTCTCCACACCGAGCCACTGAAGAATTTTTGAGTGGGAGGGTGATGTGAGGACCACTTGCTCTTCTGCCCTCCTTTGTGGTGTCTCCAAGCTCTAGTGCCTTTGCCTCTGTCCAGCTCAGCGACACAGAGAAACTTCAGCCAATGAATTAAACTTCCAGTGTCCTGACTTGCATATTGGGTACCTCCTGTCGTAGAGCTGTCCAGAGTACAATGGCAGCCTTTAGTAAATGCATACCCACTCTGTGGAGAATACTGTCAGAAGCCAGCATGCTGAGGAGGGAGTGTTCAGATGAAGAACACAGATGAGGTCAACCGTGGACTTAATAATACTTTGTGGAAATATGATTTCAGCGTCTTAAAGAGGAAACGGGAAAGAAAAAAGGATGGGTACAGATAGTAAACTTTGGTGAGCCATGAGAATGGGATGTAGCTAGTGAGCCCAGAGAATTGACTGTAACCGATCACTCGTTCCAGGCAGGCAGCTCAGGACTCAGCTTGGCACGGATGTGCAGTGAGGAGTGAAATCTAAAGAGTTGGAGGGTTGGTTGGAGGTGACCCACCTGGTATAACGTTCAAAGGCCTATCCCTCCTGCTGTAATGTTGAGAGGCCCGGACCCTCCTGGCTGTTGAGATGGGCCTGGAGAAACTGTGTGCTTAATGGCCTTAATGTTTTCTGTGACGTGGACTTTGAGGTCATCAGGGTAGTCGGGTGGAGGGGGGAGTACTCTTCGTGGGAGAGCTTGGAGGTCTGAGAAAGCGGGCACCTGCTGGGGAATCGATGAGGAGGCAGAGCGAAGCCCTGGTGTTTCGCCGGGGTGGGGGCAGGGCTCTCACTGGCATCTTCGGGCGTGCCGCAGGGTTCCGCTGCGCGGAGGACGCCCGAGGGTGGGTCCCCCTTAGCCCCCGCGGCCGCGGGCGGTAGCGCGCCTCGCTTCCCCGCACCGCAGGGCCTGCCCCGCACCGGCGAGCAGGGTGGAGCCGCGGCGCTCGGGCCCGGCGGCTGCGGGATCTCGTCTCGTTCTTCCGCTTGCAGGTGCAGCGGGGGAAGGCGGGACGCGCAGGAGGGGGGGGCCCGCCATGCCCGGCCCGCAGCTCCAGGTCGCGGCCTCCAGCCCTACGCCCCCGCGAAACGGCCCGCCGCAGCCCCTCTGAGGAGGAAGAAGAGGCGGCGGCGCACCAGGCGCCGCCCCCTAGGCGAGCTTCGCGACCTGGCGGCCTCCGCGGGACTCATGGCGGATTCCTCGCCCGCGCTGTCCCTGCGGGAAGGCGGCCCCCGGGCGCCCCGGCCCTCGGCCCCTTCGCCACCGCCGCGCTCGCGCTCGGGCTCCGAGTCCGAGGAGGCCGAGCTGTCGCTGAGTCTGGCCCGCACCAAGACCCGCTCGTACGGCAGCACGGCCAGCGTGCGGGCGCCGCTGGGCGCCGGCGTCATCGAGCGCCATGTGGAGCACCGGGTCCGCGCCGGCGATACGCTGCAGGGCATCGCGCTCAAGTACGGAGTCACGGTGAGCGGGGCGCGCGGCGGCGGCGGGGCGGCGGCTCGGGGCGGGGGCTCGGGCGGGGCCGGGGGCCCGGGGGTCGCGCGGGCGTTTCTCCGGCCTCTGGCGCTCGCCCGGGGCGCGCTGAGGGCCGCCGCCGCGGTTGCGGAAGACGGTTCTGCGGCCAGAGGGGCCGGCGGTCCAGGCTCCTTCCCCAAATAGGTGCACCGAGTTCCCGGCGTCCTGCCCGAACTCGGCAAGGCAGGCCAGAGCCGACCGGGGAGCCATGTTCACCCGAGTTTCAGTCCAGATCACACTGCCGTAGCGCATATTGACTCAGAGCCGAGCTGAGGTGTGGACTCGGGCAGAGAATTTTGTTTTGTCTGTAAACAAGCGCTGCGATGAGTCAGGGACGATACAGTTGTTTCCGCAGGATGGTTCTGGTTTTATCGATGATGCTGCTTTATTTAGAAGTGAAATTACACCCCTAGGCTCATGGCAACTGTGAATGTGACACCTGTCGCCAAGCAGCAGCCCAGAACTGGGGTCTAGGTGAGCTGGAGAGCTGTGTTTATTATAAATTTATAAGTGTGTGTCCTAGGTATATTGCGTTACACCTCTGGGAAGAACATGGAAACCTGAGGGAGCATATTGTCTCATTAAAATTACTTATAATTAACTCTGAGCCACGTGATGGCTTTTTTACATTTGAGTTCTGTATCAGTTTTCAATGTTCTTTCCTGAAACATCTTAGACACTAATGGGAAGAAAGTCGATCTTATCTGTGTCTTTCTCTTAACGTGAAACTCTTTCTGGCCCTTCCCAGAATGACAGAGACTAATTTATTTTGCACCCTCGAGTTGGTACTGTATGTTTACCTGGCAGGTGTTATCATTTAACCATTTTGAGGCCACGGATCTTGCTGTGCAGGCAAATACTGATATCATGCTATGGATAGTCCCTTTCCATCTGCTTGGGAGTTTCCACATGTGAACAGAGAACTGCAATTGTTATGTACATCAATAAGGCCTGGTTTGGGTGAGGGCCAGAGGAAAGCAGAGTTGGGGCATATCAGTAACTACCTTCTGCTGAAAGCCTGCTGTGTGCCAGGCATTACATTTGTCCTGTTCCATCTTGTTTTTATTCAATTTGATTTTCCTAATGAGCCTTGGAGGTAGGTGTAATTAACTTTTTTACAGATGGGAAGAGGGGTGAGAGGTAAGGATATTATCTGAGTATGTTTATTCATTGAGAGCAGCTTGAATTAGCACAGTGATAAAGCATTTGCTTTTATCTAGATACTACTTCTGATTTCCACCCTTGTTTCTATCCTAGTCTTATCAAGAGCTCTCTTAGCATCTTGGTTATTGAAAAAGGAGGGTCTCTTCTGTGTGGTTTCTGTATGTCATACCTACTTGGCCAGACTGACTGTACCAGGAACCCATGATCTCTAGAGAAGTGTTATTTCCCTGGTCCCTACCCACAGCGGTCTCTCCAGGCCAGTGCCCTCCTTGGCTGCACCTGAGTGGCTTAGAGCTCCTAAACATCTGCTCACAGCTGCTCTCTACCTGTGATCAGATGCTTTCTAATCTATGTTTTTGCTCACTGTAGATCCTGTTACTCATAACCTTATCACCCTTTACAGTTAAGGTGTAAGCTAGATTTTTCACTACTTTCAAAAAGACTTGATTTTAAGATGTTAAGCTCAAGTATAATGAATTAGGAACTATAGTATATGGCCACAGTCTCAACTGCAGCACTATTGATATTATAGGCCCTATAATTCTTTGTTGTGGGAATTGTGCTGTGCATTGTAGGACGTTTAATAGCATCTCTGACCTCGGCCTGTTAGATGCCAGTAGGACCCCCACCGCCCGGCCCCCCATCGAGAGATTGCCAAATATTCCCTAGGAAGAAACTCACTCTTCTTTGAGAACCACTGGTTTATTACACGTATATCATTTACTTTAGGCCCTGAACTATAGTTGATGAAATTTTTAGAGACTCTTCCACTGATTATGTAGAACCAGTGAAAGTGATAATTGTTACTGTAACAGTGAAGTGACATTAGTGCTTTAATTAATGTAGGCAATTATTAATTAGATTTACTCATTGTAAATTGAGATTTTAGGTGGGACCTAAAAAGGGAGAGAAGTTTTTTTCTTTCCTTAATTGAACAGAAAAGTTGAATTAGTTAAGTTTCTAATATTGACTGCCGAGGTCATAAGTATATTTAAATTATTATTTAAAGGAGTCAGTGATGATATGTTAGAGATTTAAAGATGCAGGGCAGTGCACCTAGAAATTAAGAATCAGTCCAGGGGCACCTGGGTGGCTCAGTGGGTTAAAGCCTCTGCCTTCAGCTCAGGACATGATCCCAGGGTCCTGGGATCGAGCCCCACATCGGGCTCTCTGCTCAGCGGAGAGCCTGCTTCCTCCTCTCTCTCTGCCTGACTCTCTACTTGTGATCTGCATCTGTCAAATGAATAAAAATTAAAAAAAAAAAAAAGAATCAGTCCAGGCAAATATTTGACTTTAACCTCCCATCTCTGGCTGGAGCCAAGCATGGCTCTGCTGTCTTACTTAGAGGAGCGGAAACTCTCAGGGAAGCCTGTCTGCTGATGACAGCTCTCCAGCCCCCCAGCTGGGAGTCCAGGCAGGACTCTAGTCCCTCAGCATGGAGAGACTAGTAGAAGCCAGTACTATTTTAGGTACAGGGATGTTTCCAGAAAAAAGACTCTGACAAGGCATGAAGGTGGAGTTCTAGTTGTCCACCCTGGGTTTCCAGGGGAACAAATTGGAAACTGGTTATCTGAAGTGGTGCTCACTGGCTAGCAGCAGGGTTCAATCACGAGATGTGGGGGTAGATGTGTTCCTCCAACTTGTCTGGCTAGGAGATGCCCTGGGGAATCCTAACTGACCTTAAGCCTACTGAATCAGAATATCCAGAAAAGGAGCCCAGCAATCTTCATGTCTTACAAGCATGGCCTGTTTCTTGTTCCCAAAGCACTGTCCATGCTGGGATCTTGGCAATTCTGTTCCATCTGTATGGGATGCTCTTTCCCTGATAGCTGCATGGAAGGTTCACTTCATGGCTGTATGACCTGTGCAGTCACACAGGGCCCCAATCTTAGAAGAACCCTGCACTTGGTGTCATGCTCTACTGTTGCCATCTTGAAAAAAGAATTGTTTAAAGATTTTGTTTCTTCGTTTGAGAGACGGAGGGAAGGAGAGAAAGAGAGAAAGAGAGAGAGAGAAAACATGAATGGAGGGAAGAGGGGGAGGGAGAAGCAGAAGCAGGCTCCCTGCTGAGTAGGGAGATTGATCCAGGGCTCAGTTCCAAGGACCCAGAGATCATGACCTGAGCCGAAGGCAGACACTTAACTGACTGAGCCAGCCAGATGCCCTGCCATCTTGAAATTTTTAATACTTTCTGAACAAGGGCCCCACATTGCACTTTTCACTGGGCCCTGCAAATTATGTAGCTGATCTTGGCTGTGTGACTTGCTCCCTCACTGCCTTCAAGTTCTTGCTTGCATGTCTCCTCCATGAGGCCTTCCTGACTACTCTCTGTCAAATTACAGCCCTCCTCCATATCCCCTTTCCCCTTCCCTGTCTTGTCTTCCCAATAGTATTTATTATTCATCTTGTTTTCCTTTTCTCCCAAGCATCTTTTTGGTGATACATTAGTGAATAAATAGAAATCCATGCCCTCATGGAGCTTATATCTTAGTGGAGACAGTAAGTAAACAAACGAAATATGTTATAGGTCAGGTATTGATAAGCAAAATGAAAGAAAATTAAGCAGGGAAAGGAGAGAAGGAGGGCTAGTGGAGGTGGCTATAATTTAAAATGGTGTGACCACAAAGACCTCACTGAGAAGGAGGCAAGGGGGTAGGAGGTGCATAGATATCTGTGAAGAACATTCCAGGCAGAAGAAACAGCAAGTGATGCAAAGGCCCTGAGGTGGGAGCATAATTGGCAAGTTCCAGGAATAGTGTACTTGGTGTTTAGAATGCAATAGGGTGTATTTGAACCAGATCACTTAGGGCTTTGAAGGCCATTGTAAGAACTTCGGCTCTTTCTCTGAGTGAGTTGGAAAGGGGAGGAATTTGAACAGAAGAATGACATGATCTGATTTGTGCATTAAGAGGATCACTCTGGCTGCTGCTTTGAGAACAGGCTGTAGCACAGGGAGTGCCAGATAGGATAAAGGCTTTGTAATAATGCAGGTGAGAGGATGGCAGCCTGGACCAAAGCAGCGGAAAAGGAAGTGGTGGGCAGGGGTTGGGTTCTAGATGATTTGTTGATACTATATATATACTATATATTTTCTGCTTATTTGTTTACTGTTTTATTTGAGTATCTCTGCTCTAGAGATGGGCCCAGGCATCCAGGAGGCTTCTCTATAGGAAAGAAGAATGCAGATGTTGGAGAGCCTGGCCAGGCCTGAC
Organism: Taxidea taxus jeffersonii; assembly: GCA_003697995.1. Classification (NCBI taxonomy): domain Eukaryota; kingdom Metazoa; phylum Chordata; class Mammalia; order Carnivora; family Mustelidae; genus Taxidea; species Taxidea taxus. Next base: position 12,640 of record RCUC01109568.1, read on the forward strand.
GCCTGATGGACCGAAGTTGTTCGGCCAGTGCCTTAGAAAATATCTAAAGGACCTTTCCCACATCCCTTTTAAAGTCATTTTAGTTATTAATAACTAGCATTTTTTATTATTTTTTTTACTTGGTTTTATTGAGCCTGATTTGTTTGAGTCTTTGTGCTACATATGCAGGGATTACAGGATGATACATGCTTTTCTCCTGTTATTCATGGTGCGTTTTGTCTACTGCTGATTTCCACTAGCCTGTAGCTACTTGAGAAGCCAGTTGCTTGTCTGACTCATCTCTGTACATTCCGCGCCTAGCCCGAGTCTGGCACATGCAGGCCCTCCACATATGTATGGACCTAATCCACAGGCCTGCCTGGAGTGAAATCGCTGGACCCTGGAGTTGAGCAGACCCTGAAAGACAGAGCCCGGGGTAGGGGTTGAGTGACTGGAATTGTGAAGTGTGATTTGAGGCTGGCTCTCAAGCCTATAGTAAGATTAGTGCTGGTTTTCTCCCCTTCTACTGGCAGGGAATCTTGACATTGAATTAAACATAGGTTTACTTTTGAGCATCTCTATCAAAGAGGCATTTTTGAGGAAGTGGTCTGGGAAACTGAAACTATTTGGGCTAAGTTGAGAAACCACTAAATATGATGTAGATCTCAGACTTGAATTTGCTTGGGCTGGAATTTCCCTGGCTGTGCCTATCTCTCCTGAGACTTAAGGTCCTTTCCCTAACCCAGTGTTCTAGATTTAGCTGTGATGTTTGTGGTGATCCTAGCTCCTCTCAGTTGGATGCAAACTTTGGGAGGAAACTCACGGCTCCAGGCAGCCACTGTGAATTTTTTGTTTGGAAACCCTGGAAAAACATCTAGAGAACAGTATACAAACAAAAGTGAGCAGGAGGCAGTGAAGAGACCTATTATTTGCATTAACTTTTTCATTGTCTCTTTGCTTCCTCCTGGCAGCTTGCCTATCCTCTCCCCTCTCCAGAGGCCACATTGCTTCCAATGCCCTCAGTCACTTACTGTCCGGTTTTATTCCCAGAGTCTTCTCACTTTCTTCCAGCGAGCTGCTAAACCTAGTGGCTTCTTCACACTTCCCTGAACAGAAGTCACCTTGCTGAGAAAAGGTGAAATGATTGTCATTTTAGGGGCAAAGTTGTGAATTAGAAATGTAAGTATATGTACATCTTTTGTGTTCATAACTTTAGGCCCTGCTGCTGATAGAAATTGTTGATCCTTGCTGATCAAAGGCAAGAGAACCATAAATTAATAGTGCAACATGTAGTGAGAAGTATGGTAAAATGGCCTTTAGTAGCTTGGGACTTAATAGATTCTCACGTATTCTTTTTTATTTTATTTTATTTTTAGTGGGGAGGGGCAGAGGGAGAATCCCAAGAATCCTCACGTTTTCTTTTTTATAAAACAGTTTCGGCGTACCTGGGTGGCTCAGTGGATTAAGCCTCTGCCTTGGGCTCAGGTCCTGATCTCAGGGTCCTTGGATTGAGCCCCGCATGGGCTCTGTTCAGCAGGGAGTCTACTTCCCCCTCTCCCCCTCTGCCTGCCTCTGCCTACCTGTGATCTCTGTCAAATAAATAAATAAAATCTTTAAACAAAAAACAACAACAGGGGCGCTTGGGTGGCTCAGTGGGTTAAAGCCGCTGCCTTAGCTCAGGTCATGATCCCAGGGTCGTGGGATCGAGCCCCGCATGGGGCTTTCTGCTCTGCGGGGAGCCTGCTTCCCCCTCTCTCTCTGCCTGTCTCCCTGCCTACTTGTGATCTCTGTCTATCAAATAAATAAATAAAATCTTTAAAAAACAACAACAACAACAAAACAGTTTAATTGAGGGGCCTCTGGGTGGCTCAGTCAGTTAAGCCTCTGCCTTCTACTCAGGTTATGATCTCAGGGTCCTGGGATGGAGCATCATGTCGAAGTCCCTGCTCAGCAGGGAATCTCCTTCTCACCTCCCCGCCATGCTCTCTCTCTCTCTCTCTCTCTCTCAAATAAATAAATAAAATCTTAAAAAAAAAAAAACAGTCAATTGGAGAAAGACAACTATCATATGATCTCCCTGATATGAGGAAGTGGAGATGCAACCTGGGTGGGGGCAACAAACTTTGGGGGGTAGGGGGGTTGGGAGAGGGTGGTGGGGTTATATTATATGTTTAAAAAATAAATAAATTAATAAAAATTTAAAAAAGAAAAAAAAACAGTTTCACTGACATATAATCTACATACCGCAAAATTCACCCATTCTAAGTGTACGATTCAAGGATCTTTAGTGAATTTACAGAGTTGTGCAACCGTCACCACAATCCAGTTTTAGAACAGTGCCATCACTCTGAAAAGATCCCTGTGCCACTGACCTTACTTCTGTTTCCTTCTCTAGCCCCAGGCACCCCCTAAATATACATTCTAATCTATAGATTTGCTTTTTCTGGGCATTTCATATAAATGGAATCTCATATTTCTTCTGAGATAGCGTGGGAAAGAAGTAAATCCTTTTCCCTATTAGCACGTGACAGTGAAGGAAACTGATCGCCACCAACACCTAGGACTTAAGAGTGAGAGTAAGACAGTGGCGTGACTGGTGAATCTAGCACTTACTGTAAAAGGATCTTGAGAGAGTCCTTCATACGTAAGTCTTTAGTTTTCCATAAAATAATAATCAAATGAAAGTTGTGTGTATGTATGAGTATATTCTGTAAGCCACACAGTGCTTGGTGAATGTTAGTTGTTATGTATCCTAAATGTTGTTGGAAAGGTTTTTCTTTGTTTTTTTTTTTTTTAAAGATTTTATTTATTTATTTGATAGAGATTACAAGTAGGCAGAGAGGCAGAGAGAGAGAGGAGGAAGCAGGCTGTCTGCAGAGCAGACAGCCCAATGTGGGGCTCAATCCTACGACCCTGGGATCATGACCCGAGCTGAAGGCAGCAGCTTTAACCCACTGAGCCACCCAGGCACCCCCCCCTTTTTTTTTGTGGTAACAGAAGGATAACTCTAGCAATAGAGTGGAGGAAAGAGTATATATTGGGGAGGATGGAGGAAAGGGATCATAATGTCTCCTAAGAGTTCTAATGTACTGTTCCCTGCTTTATGTGTTCCTAACACAACCCAGGTCTGCATTGAGACTGTGCCAGAAAACTGCAATTTTCAAAGCCTGTAACAAGTCAAATCCTTGTGATACCCAAAACTTGAAGCAGCTGTAGTTATTCTGTGTGTGTTTTTAACAAAACTTGATGACCTTCTGTAACAATGGCAGTTGTTACAGAAGGAACGTACTGGGACATTGACCATTCATGTAATCACTGAGCCCTGGGAACGGTGGACTTCCAGGGTTAAGAGTCGTTCCGGAGCCTCGGTGTTTAAGTTATTTCTGTAGCTCCTGACAAGTGTGTGTGTGCACTGGATGAGATTTAATGAGGGCGCCTCTTTATTTCTCCAGGAAGCTCATTCATTTATGGAAGAACTCTGCTAGAGATTGCCTCCTTGTATTGAAAAATTTTAACTTTTTTTTTCCTGAGGTGGGGGGGGGGAGGGGGGGCGGAGGGAGAAGGAGAGAGAAAATCCTAAGCAGGCTTCACAGCACCCAGCACAGAGCTCCACACGGGGCTCAATCTCATGACCCTGAGATCATGACCTGAGCCGAAACCAAGAATCATATGCTTAATCTACTGAGTCACCCAGTTGACCTGAAAAATTTTAACTTTTAACAGGATCTTTCAACACTAGGTTTCTAGTTCTAAATCTAGGAGACAAAAGTTCAGAGGAATTTCAAACTTTCACAGGACAGCATCTGAGCTACTTCTGTCCTTGCATAAATAAATAAGTAATAAAATAAAAATTGGGTATTAGGAAGTGTTGAACAGAGGGCACGTGGGGAAGTTACAGAGTTTTCCAGCTCTTCCCTTGGGTTGGATCATGACTTTTCTTAGCTTTATGTGAGGTGGCATTCCCAGAGCATTAGACCCATTTATGTTCAGCTAAAAGTGTAAAACTTTCCTAAAACATCATTTCACTGTTTGGGATTATCTCATCTCTTATCTGTGCTGGTGAGGTTTTCTCCATGACTAGGCTTCCTGTTTCCACTAGTGCCTCTTTCTTGCTAATCCATTTTCCACAAAGCTGCCGGAATGATCTTTAACTGTAATCAGATTGTGTTGCTCCCTTTCTTCACCCTCCAGTGGCTTCTTATCACACTTAAAATAAAAACTAATTTTGGGGACTCCTGGGTGGCTTGGATGGTTTTGTGTCTGACTCTTGATTTCAGCTCAGGTCATAATCTTGGGGTCCTGGGATTGTGCCCAGAGTCATGCTCCTAGCTCAGTGGGAAGTCTGCTTTGGATTCTCTCTCCCTCTGCCCCTCCCCACCCTCATGCGTACACCTCTCTTTCTCTCTCTCTCTCTCTCTCCTCCCCCCAACTTTCTAAAATAAATAAATAAAATCCTAAAAACATAAATAAATAAAATAAAATCCTCCCCTCTTTTTTTTTTACCTTGGCATCCAAGGCCCTATGTGGTCTAGAGTTTTGCTCATTACTCCCTATACTTCAGCCACACTTTTTTTTTTCCCCCCCTGTGCTAGGGTCTTGCATCTGCTCTTTCTCACTGGAATGCTGCCCCGCCCCTCCCCGCACCTGGCTTTTTGCATGACTCGTTTATTCCTTAACTTTACTCCAAGTTCAGAGTTTGCAGCCTGTTCTGTAGGTTCAAGCCACCACTTGTAAAGGAGAATAAGTTAAGATCAAATTTATCACCTTTGGCGGGGGGAACAATATAGAGCTCACACACCTCAGGGCAGTGACAACATATGAGGCTAATTATCTGGGCTTGGTTTCATGAAATTTTTTTTATATTTTCTTACTTTGTAGGAGAAATATTTTTATTGTGAGAAATTCCTACCTCCTTTCTTCTCATTTGCTAAATACATGTTAGAATCTGCCCTTACTTGTTACTTTCTCACTTTTAAGCAAATTTAATTACAAGATAGCAGCTATCATCATTATCTTTTTGGAGGGTTTCCTGGGGGCTATGCATTATCTTATTATCCTAAATACATGAGTTAATCCGTGTAACCCTGATAATGATCATATTGTGTGGAAGGTACTATTATCCTTACTTTACAGGATATAAAACAGAATAGTGAATGATTAGAAAGTGACAAAGCTAGGATTTGAACCCAGAAAGTATGGCCCTGGAGCCCTTGTTTCAAACTACCTTGTATTAGGCTCATTTCATCTTCAAACTCAGATCTACCAGTCCTTAGGTTCCCAGGTTGATGCTATGTCTGGATATCCTGTCTAGACTATAAGGTGAATGTACACCTTAAATGCTTGCTGACGATACTGAGATGGAGATGGTCTAGTTTCTGACTTTAGGAAGCTCATAGGCTAAAGAGGCAGCTCTATGGGTGAAACAATGGGCTGATCACAAGAACTAGGGAACCCTGCCCTTCATTCCCTGTGCTCCTTGACCACACCCAGCTGTTGACTCAGTTGCCTTGTCTTGTGGTCCCTGTCATTGGCCCTTCACCTAGCTGTGGTGGGCAGGAACTCTGCTATAGAAGAGTGCAGCCCGTGAAGTCATGGTGCTGTATCTTTCTGCTTATGACTTCCTTTGGAACACCCACTGGAATTCCAAGGACAAGGCAGCTTAGGTAAGGCAGTTTTTAAGAGGTCAGCCTCCCGGGTTCAGAATAGACTCAAGAAGAGTTGGGGATGGATTGGGTAGTGGGGATGTATTAAAAGGGAGAGTCACTAACACAACTGATGACTTACGGTCCCTTTCTGGTTACTTCCCTGGGTTCATCTTTTTTTTTTTTTTTTAAATATTTGTTTACTTATTTATTAGAGAGAGAGTGAGAGTGAGAGCACAAGCCAGGGGGAGAGGAAGACGAGATCACACTCCCCACTGAACAGGGAGCCTGATATGGGGCTTGATCCTAGGACCCTGGGATCATGATCTGAGCCGAAGGCAGACACTTAACCAACTTTATACCTATTCCTCTGACCTGTTTTTTTG
>ML097949.1:15418-29168 GCA_003697995.1 Taxidea taxus jeffersonii
TGCATTCACACGTGTGCGTGCACACTCACACTTCTGCGACTGCTGAGCGTCCAGCACCCAGGGGTTAGGTTTGCAGCCCAGCCTTGTTGGGACCTACAGCTCCGGTGAAACGGCACAGGCTCCGCGGACACAATAAGGAAATCCCTCGTGAGGAGGCATAAAGATGAAAATCTTAGGTCATAGGCAAGCGTGACATGTGCCTGCCTCTGCTGGTACCCGGGAAGGAAACCAGCAGCACGGAGCACAGAGAACCCCTTCCCCAGACAGCGCCTCTCCTCCGGTCAGGGTCCTTAGAACCCCTGACCCTCCACGCCTGAGCCCTGGGGCCGAGGAGCTCACAGCGGCGAGCAGAGACCAAATGACTGACAGACACACCAGGGCACATGTGGCATGACAGCACCTGAAGCAGGGGGCCTCCCAGGTGCAACCGTGAACTCCTGAGTTAGACGGGGGCCAGCCGACCCCCAGGGGCCAGGCGACCCTGAAGGGATAGGCGACCCCCAGGGTGAGATCTGATTTCCCGCGACCCTGCCTCCTTCCCCCACCTTGGCTCTGGGAGGTCTGGACCTGCCCTGGAGGGTCTCTCCACGTCACAGCCACCCGCCTTACACAGTCCTAGCCACCCGAGCAGAGGCGCGGCCACAAGGAAACGCCAGGTTGCTCCTCCCCGCAACACAGTGCGCACGAGGCAGCCCCAGGCGACATAAACACCTTTTCCGTATGGTCAGGAGCAGATGCACAAGATGCTGAAACGCAAAGGATTTCAGACTAGATAACAGAAGGCAGAGAAATATGACACAGGAAAAACAGAAGCCAATCTCACGTATACATGCCAAAAGCCTGAACAGAATGTTGTCAAATTAAGTGTAGACTATATTAAATACATTAAATAAGGCCTATACCAATAATGCAGAGATGATTCCCATGCAAAAGACATTACTGTGATTTACCACATTAATATATTAAAGGAGAAAAAACATCTACTCATCGTAACAAGTGCAAAACAAGCTGTTTAGTAGAACTCAAACCCTACTAGGGATTAAAAAACAAAAACTCCGTGACTTAGAAATGAGAGACAGGCCTTGTTTAATGGAGGAAAGGATGGCAAGTAGTAACCCAGAACAAACATCATATTTAATGTTGGAACTTCAAAATTAGAAAGGACACAGTAGTGTTTTTTTTAAATGTCTTCTTATGTAGGATTAGCCTTGTCTAGGAGGTTCTAGCCAATTCAGTAACAAAAGGAATAAAAAGATAATTGGAAATATTTAAATTAAACTGTCATTATGCATAAAGGTATGATTATCAATATATAAAATCAAAAGACTTTCCAGACACCGTATCAGAAGTGAAGAATTAGGCAAGGTTGCTGGAAGCAAGATCAGTATATGTAACAAAATCAGGTGCACAGGCAACAAGCACAGAGAAAGTTGCGGTTTTTGCCAGATACTACTTATTTCTCAAACACTGATCCGTACACCTTAGAGGACTCAGATGCCAACTTAAAGAGGGTCCCACTGGCCTTATTTGGGATGATCTGAATAATGAAATGCATAATGACCAGGTGGTTTGTAAATCTTTGAAGTGAATCTATTCTGATACTAAAATCCTTAAAGAATGAGGAAGAAGGTCTTCAGGATAGAAGAAAGCTAACCAATGAATGAGGAATAAATTATGGAAACAGAATCACTATTTTGTTTCTGGAACAGTAATGATTCAAACAAGGTTCAACGAAGGCCACAGCAACCACTGGGGAGAGAGTCTGGTGGAAACAGGATACTCAAAGGAATATAAACACGGGAAGCAGTGCCTCAGAGAATTACCCCCAGAAGCTTATACTTATACTTATAATGGAGAATTCTAGAAAATGCAACTTGACTAAGTGATCAAGCTTCACACCCCAATAATGGGACCAACCACAGGCCTCCTGGTATGATGCAAAGGGAAGAGAAGACTCACCCTGACCCCAAAGCAGGACCCTTGTAGAGTGACTCTGACAGCCAGGGATCCAACAGCCTCAGGGACAGCCAGATTAAGGAAGACCAAGGTGCTGCAGCAGTGCAGTGCAGTGCAAAGTGTGACCCTTTAAAAAAATATATTAATTTATTTGTCAGAGAGAGAGAGGGGCAGACTCCCCACTGAGCAGGGAGCCCGACCCGGGGTTCCATCCCAGGACACTGGCATCATGACCTGAGCTGAAGGCAGACAGTTAACTGGCCATCCAGGCACCCCAAGTGTGACCCTTAATAGGCTTCTAAATCAGATAAAGGGGGACTACAACAAATATTATGATTAGATAATCAGTGACATTTGAATGTGGGTTATATGTTGGATAATAGAATTATATCAGTGTTAACTTCATGAGTATGACTATCATGGGCTTATGTTTTTTGTTCTTAGCTAATATAACCTGAAATGAAGTGCATAATGTTGGTAAAATGCGCACACACACACACACACATATGCAGAGTGAGAGAGAGAGAAAGTAAGCCTTAAAAGATGCTGACAGCTGCTGAGCCCAGGTGAAGGGCATGTGAGTATTCACTGTGTCATTCTAGTAACTTTCCTGTAGATTTTATTTTTTTATTTAGTTAGAAAATAAAAAGATGTTACTTAAATCACAAAATAATAATAATAGCTCTGGTAAGAAATGTAATAATAATTTCAAAGATATTATGGAACAAATTATATAGCCTTGTTGAAAAATATAAGAGAAGCTATAAAAATGTAAATAATGTGTGTATATTGACAAAAACTCTCTTGACCAAACTCTAGTGAGGTTCTGTTGAGCCCCCTTCGCCATGCAGCCCTAACCTTGGTCTATAAAGACCTGAAGAAACAGAAACAGAGTTTCTAAGAGGTCAAGGCCCTGGTCCTAAGATTAGCCCAGCCTCTCTTAAAATGCTCAAGAAAACTTAAGGCAGCCAGAAGAATCCACAGCATGTCGCAGCTGATACCTGAAGACAGCACGCATCCCCCCCTCTCTTTGGACAGCGGGAGCCAAACTCCAATAAGCCCTGGTAAGACCTAACGGGTTTCACGTGGACCACCCCTCTTCTTGCTTTTACTAATTTTTCTCTTTCCTGACTCCCCAAGCCTCCACTCACTCCACCCCCTGCCCCCCATTCTCCCTCTACAATGCCTAGTCACATGCTCTGCCCAGCCATACACCCTAGCCACCATCACACTCCGTACCCAGCTGTGTGCCCGCAGCCAGTGCAGGGCTTCAGGGGACCCACACAGGACTTGTGACCCAGTGCAAATTTTGCTAACACTGCCACCAGCTCCCAAGTCCCCCGCAGAGCTGCCTGCCTGGGTCCCACTAACACTACAGAGAGCAAGCACCGCCCACACCAGGCAGAGAGTCAGGGCAGACACCGGCACAGAAAGGCACAGTGACTCAGACCCAACAGCAAGGTATAAGCAACACCCAGAGGATACTCTCCGGACGTGCCAGGTTCTGGAGAAGGTTAAATGGAGACACTGCATTGCAGAGCACTCCGGGACCTCTTCTTCATAAAGTCACTACTTTCAAGAGCAGAGGACATAACTGACTTTCTTAACACACAGAAATAGGCACAGAGAGACAGACAAATTTATTCCAAATGAGGCCACAGCCAGAGATCTGAGCAGAACAGACAGAAGTAACTGCCCGATAGAGACTTTAAATCAATGATTGTAAGGACGTTCACTGGACCTGAGAAGAGTGGAAGGCATGAGTGAGACCCTGAACACAGAGATGAGGAGTGGACTCAATACACGGAATGAGAAGCAGGCTTGATGGAACGGAGAGCAAGGCAGGAGAAGCAGGGGAACAACTTAGTCGCCAGGAAGACAGAGCAATGGGGAGTAACCCAGTGGAACAAAGGAGAGAAGAGAATGGCACAAAAGGAGAACAAACTTAGGGAACTCGGTGACACCATCAAATGTAATATCATCTTTATTATAGGAGTCTCAGAAAAAGAAGGGAGAGAAAGGGAGGATGAAAATTTATTTGAAGAGATAATAGCCAAAAACTTCCCTAATCTGGGGAAGGAAACAGATATCCAGATCCAGGAAGCACGGAGAATACCCATCAAGACCAACAAAAGCAGACCCACCCCGAGACATATTGTAATTACATTTGCAAAATATAGTGATGCAGAAAAAAACCTCAAAAGCAGCAAGATAAAATAAGTCTGTTACTTACAGGGGGAAACCCATAACGCTAGCAGGAGATTCCTCAACAAAAAATTTGCAAGCCAGAAGGGAGTGGCAGGATATATTCAAAATGCTGAACAGGAATAATCTGCAGCCAACAATACTCTGTCCAGTAGGGGTCTTGTTCACAACAGAAAGAGACATGAAGAGTTTTCCAGACAGAAACTAAAGGAGTTTGTGACCACTAAGCCAGCCCTGCAAGAAATATTAAAGGAGACTCTTTGAGTAGACAGGAGAGACCGAAAGTGACAGTATAAAGATAGGAAACACAAAAGCAGTAAAAATGAATATTTCTGTAAAACATCAGTCAAGGAAGTCACAAAGTAAAAGGATGTAAAATATACCATATACCTAAAATGCGGGGAGAAGAGGAGTAAGAATGAGTCCAAACTTAAATGAGCGTCAACATAATATAGACTGTTAAGTGCAGGAGATGTTATATACAAACATGGTGGCCACGAACCAAAAGCCACTCCAAAATATGCAAAGAATAAAGAGAAAGAAATCCAAATATATCACTAAAGAAAACCAGCAAACCATGAAAGAGAGAAAGACAAGAAGAGATCAGAGGAAATATTGAGGAACAACAACAACAAAAGTAATAAAATGGCAACAAATACATATCTATCAAAAATTACTCTGAATGTAAATGGATTAAACAATTCAACCAAAAGACATCAGTAACCGAATGGACAGAAAGACAAGACCCATCTGTATGCTGCCCACAAGAGACTCATTTTAGACCTAAGACAAGTACAGATTGAAAGTGAGGATATGGAAAAACATCTATTGTGCAAATGGACATCAAAAGAAAGTGGAACGACAATACATGTATTGGACAAAATAGACTTTAAAACAAAGACTGTAATAGGAGACAAAGAAGGACACTATATGTTAATTAAAGGGAACAATCCAACAAGAAATTATAACAACTGTAAGTGTTTACGTATGCATCATGGGCACACCCAAATATACAAAATACATGACAAACATAAAGAGCTGTTTCAACAAGAATACAACGGTAGTGGGGGCTCTAGCATTCCACTCACATCAGTGGACAGGTGAGACTCAGTGAGGAAATAATGGTTTGAATCACACATTGGACCAGGTGGACTTAACAGATATTTCAGAACATTCCATTGTAAAACAGCAGAACACACATTCTTTTCAGTGCACATGCGACATTCTCCAGAATAGATCACATTTTAGGCCACAAAACAAGCCTCAGCAAATTTAAGAAGATAACATCATACAATGCATCTTTTCTTTTTTGTTTTTAAGATTTTATTTATTTAGGGGCACCTGGGTGGCTTAGTGGGTTAAAGCCTCTGCCTTCAGCTCAGGTCATGATCCCAGGGTCCTGGGATCAAACCCCACGTCGAGCTTTCTGCTCCTCAGAGAGCCTGCTTTCTCCTCTCTCTCTGACTGTCTCTCTGCCTACTTGTGGTCTCTGTCTGTCAAATAAAAAAAAAAAATTAAGAAAAGATTTTATTTATTTATTTGACAGACAGATCACAAGTAGGCAAAAAGGCAGGCAGAGGGAAAGGGGGAAGCAGGCTCCCCCCTAAGCAGAGAGCCTGATGCGGGGCTCGATCCCAGGACCCTGAGTTCATGATGTGAGCTGAAGGCAGAGGCTTAACCCACTGAGCCACCCAGGTGCCCCAAGCATCTTTTCTGAACACAACACTATGAAACTAGAAATCAACCACAAGAAAACATGTGGAAAGAACACAAATACATGGAAGTTAAACAACATGCCACTAAACAATGAATGGTTTAAAGAGGAAATCAAAGAAACCAAAAATTAATGAAAACAAATGAAAATGAAACCACAACAGTCCAAAACCTTTCAGATGCAACAAAAGCAGTTCTAAGAGAGAAGTTTACAGCAATACAGGCCTAACTTATGAGGTGAGAAAAATCTCAAATGAACAACCTAATTTTGTACCTAAATCGGGCAGAAAAAGAACAAGCAAAACCGAAAATTGTCAGAAAGAAGGAAATAATCCAGATTAGAGCAGAAATAAATGATATAGAAACAAAAAATAAAAAATACAACAGATCAATGAAACCAGGAGGTGGTTCTTTGAAAAATTCTATAAAATTGATAAATCTCTAACCAGATTTACCAAGGAAAAATAAAAAGAGAAAGAACCCAAATAAATAAAACCACTAATAAGAGAGGAGACATAACAACCAACAGCAGAGAAATACAAACAATTATAAGAGAATATACACCAACAAATTTGACAATTGAGAAGAAGTGGATAAATTCCTAGAAACATATAAACTACCGAAACTGAAACAGGAAGAATAGAAAACGTTAACAGACCCATAACCAGCAAAGAAACTCAGTCAATAATAAAAAATCTCCCAACAGACAAAAGCACAGGACCAGATGGCTTCACAGGGAAATTCTACCAAACATTTAGGGAAGAGTTAGTACCTATTCTTCTCAAACTATTCCAGAAAATAGAAGAGGAAGGAAAACTTCCAGATTCATTCTGTGAGGTCAGCATTAACCTGATACCCAAACCAGATGAAGACACCACTGAGAAAGGGAACTGTAGGTCCATATCCCTGATGAACATGAATGCAAAAATCCTCAATAAAACATTAGCAAACCAAATCCAACAGTACGTTAAAAAATCATTCACCAAAATCAAGTGGATTTACTCCTGGGTTGTGAGAGTGGTTCAATATTTGCAAATCAATCAACGTGATACATCACATCAATAAAAGAAAGGATAATGTCCTTATGATCATTTCAATAGTCACAGAAAAAGCATTTGACAAAGTACACCATCCATTCATGATAAAAACCCTCATCAAAGTGGATTTAGAGGCAACATGACTCAACATAATAGAGGATATGTATGAAAAACCTACAACTAACATCATCTTCAATGGAGAAGAACTAAGAGCTTCGCCCCTAAGGTAAGGAAGAATACAGGCATGTCCACTCTCACCACTTTTATTCAACATAGGATTAGAGGTCCTCGCCTCAGCAATCAGACAAGAAAAAGAAATAAAAGTCATCCAAACTGATTATTGTTTGCAGATGCCAGGATACTCTACCTAGAAAACCCAAAATACTCCACCAAAACCTGCTAAAACTGACAAACAAGCTCAGGAAAGTCATAGGATACAAAATCAATGTATAGAAATCTGGTGGTGTTTCTATACATCAATAATGAAGCAGCAGAAACAGATGCTTTTTTAAAAAAATCATGTTTACAATTGTAGCAAAAATAATAAGATACGTAGGAATAAACCTAACCGAGGAGGTGAAAGACCTGTCATCTGAAAACTATAAAACACTGATGAAAGAAATCAAAACTGAGAGAAATTGAGAAAAGCACAATCACGGATTGGAAGAATCCATATTGTTAAGATGTCCGTACTCCCCAAACCAATCTCTACATCCAATACAATTGCTATCAAAATTCCAACAGCATTTTTCACAGGAACACCATATATTAACCAATGGGAGTAAAATAAAAACTTTAAGAAAAGAAAAGAAATCTGACACACCACAAAATAAATAAGTAAGAGACACTGCTGGTCACTTGGAAGCCAAATCCAGTTCACGCTGGACTCTTTCCCTTCGGCACAAGTGTGTCACTGATTAAAATGTGTCTTGTCCACTTTAATTAGTGTCCAGCTTTGTTTGTCTCAGATGAGATGCGCATATTTAAGAAGGGTCAGCATCACAGACACTGCATTAATTCTAAATTAATGTGAGAGTTCACTGCAGTTCCTATTAAAATCCTATGGAACCTTTATAGAACTTGATGAGCTAATTCTAAAATTTATACCAAGGACTAAAGAGCTAAGAATTGCCAAGAAAACTTGGAACGCACAGAAGTAAGTAAATGCTGGGGAGAAGGGCGCCTGCCAGCGGCAGAACACGGCACCCAGTAAACTGGGGTGTACGCCCAGACCACACCATGGGCCCTGGGCCTGGGCAGGAAACCCAGGCCTGTGGGACACACGCAAAAGGGCGGAATCAATGGCAGAAATCCCATGAAGAGTCAGTGGGAAACAACGGTCCAATCATGAGTGCCAAGATGACTGTTCACATATTCACCCCAAAAAGAGAACTTCAGATCCCCACTGGCTGCCCTATACAGAAAATGAGCTCCAGATCCATTACCAACCTCTAAGTGAGAAGCAAAACCATACACATAGTTGAAGAAGACATAGAAGAATTTCATGATGGCTTTAGGGTAAGAGAGGGTTTCTTACAAACAGATGTAAAAAAATACAAACCAGAGAGAAAAGCTGATCGACTTAACTTTAAAATTAAGGCTGCCTGTTGTCCAAAGACACCCTAAAGAGAATGAAGAGACCACACAGAGCATGGGGCGAGGTCTTTGTAACACACACATCTAAACCACGAGCAGTGACTGGACGGCGGAAGGCACGCCTGTAGGTCAACAAGTGACGAGGACGGAGCAGAGGACAGGGACAGGCCCGTCACGGAAGCAGAAACACGAGGAGTCAGAAAAATGAAAACAAAACAAAACCTCGGCTCCATTACTAACTTGGGAAAGCAAATGAAAGCCCCAATACGATCGGCGACATCTGGCAACGTCCAGCATGCACGGAGACGGGGCATCAGCCGGTCAGTGGGGAATGACCACAAATCTCAGTGGCGAGGGCGCGCTCACTTACTGCTCTCGGGCCAGGCCCGTGGCAGCTGCCGGCTTCCCGTGCGGAGATCAGGCCGGGCAAGGGTCTGCTGGGGGTTGGCAGGGCTCACTGCTGATGGAAACTTGACCCTCCTGCTGGCAGACCAGGCGGGTGCCGCTCACCCTCCACCAGCCCAGTGAGCCACAGGCCGAGCCCGACAACGAGGCAGGGAAGTAACTTCTCCACAGGGAAAGGCCCGTTCCAGGTGCCTGGTGGGGCGCAGGTGCAATGGCAGGGTTCCTAACTCAGAGACCTCTCCAGGGCAGCCCAGCCACTCAGATCCCAGGTGGGAATGGTGGACACTATGCCTAGCACCACTGCCCCTCTGTGCTCACGGCGATGGCCATGACTCTGAGCAAAGGGGAAGGGAAGATCCTGGGAGGCGCACCATGATTCTTTGGGTCCCAGGTGACGGGGGAGGCTAACCCCACTGGACAGTGTGTGTGGGGGCGAATATGTTCCCTTCAGGCCCAGGCACAGCCCCCAAGAGAGAGCGACGCTGTAGTGTATGGTGGGCTCTCAGGTCCAGGTACAGAGACATGCCGCTGTCCTGGCTTCCATGCGCCCATCTGTGCTCAGCGCTAGACCTTCTTCCTCCTCCAAGCTGACGATACAGTATATGTGGAGGCTGCTGGATGGGCCACCGGTCCTCCCAGGCCGTCTCTGGGCGCAGGAGGGGAATTTCAGGGCCACAGGAAAGGATGGGGAGGTGAGGAAGGATGGATAGCACAGAGGGAGAAGGGGGAAGGAGAACGTGGACAGCCAGAGCAGCAGATTCCGACCCAGGAGACTCTGCTGCAAGGCCACGGGCACAGAGTCATCAGAACGCCACGTCTGAGCTCAGGGGGCTTTGTGTGTTTTATTCCTAGATGCCTCTGACCTCCTTGGCTGCTGTGACCTTGGCCTGCCCCCACCCACTGGCCTTTCCATGGTCCCCTTGACTGAGAGCCAGAGGGACTCTCGGGACCTGGCACAACTTGGCAATGACCTTTATTGGCTTGCTGAGTGATGTGGACCAAAAAATGTTAATTGTTGATGGTTTTTCCAATTGCATGAACCGTTGTGCACCAGAGAGAACAGAATCAAGGGGACATGAAAAAGGTCTTCTTTGGAGCAGAGCAAAGCACACAGGAGGGTGCAGGGGACAGAGGTAGAGGGCGCACCCTCCTTCTGGAAGCAGCAGCTCAGGGGGCTGGAGGGTTTGGGACAAGTGTGGCAGAGTGGGTCAGGGAATCACCTGCAAGTGGGCATCCGGGCCGTCAGTGGCCTTCATCCCCGGGGGTCCTGTCCTCCTCTCCACCCCCGTGGCCCACCCTTTCCCAACACAGAGTCGGATCAGTAGACCCTGTAAACGGCATATTTCGAATCAGGGTTTTCTCGATCACCTTCAATCCCTTTTCAACGTTAACGCACGTGCAAGCATAATTGAACACATTTTGCTGGTGACCAGAGCCTTCTCCCAACCACCTACTTCGCATAACGAGATTTAGAAAGACTCCCTTGTATTTAGAATAGAAGAGCTTGTAAGAAAATAATTGCATACAAATCCATCCTTGCTGTTGCCCGCTCTCCCTTTGCTGCAGCCTGGGCTCAAGAATAATTATAAAGGAAGGAAACATATACTAGAATGACATAGTTAAAGGAATTCTTCAAAAGCTAAATAAAGCTGTGGAAATGAGAGAGAAAAGGGTTCCGCAGACTTGCCCCAGGTGGGAACAGTGTCTGTTTCTGTGAGAATCACTGAGGAAGGTGAGCTGCTCGGGAAGGGCTTGCGGGTGCCTGGTGTTTGCTTCACGTATTATCCCAAATGCCTACATCTCAGCAATAAAGGCTTTTCTTTCCTGCCCTTGGCTCAGAACTAAAGCCCCAAGGCAGTCACTGGAAAGACTAAAATAAAACAAAATTTACATAAACAAACTTGGTTCCCGCCAGCCCAGATACACAGCTGCTCAGCCTCTGTTGTGGACAGTGTGATAAGCGTGGCCTCCAGCAGAACAGGGACGAGCACAGGAAACGCCTGCCTGCAGAGCTCAGACACCTGGCACTAAAGGGGAGGGGGGAGACAACAAAAAGGCTTTGAACTGGGGACACGAAATGTTAAAGAGACAACATGATCTACCCCAAACCCCGCTCATTGGTTCAGAACTTAGTCTCTTCCAGGGACAACTTTCATAGCGCCTCTACTCATATTCTCCTGCCCGGGACCCTTCCTCTTCCCCCATCTCTGCACACTGTTGCTGGAGCGACATTCCACCCAGCAGAGGTCCCCACTGGGACATCACCACTACCCCTTGTTGTGGGTTGAACTTGGTCCCCTGAGAAGCTATGACAAAGTCATCACCCCAGGCACCCGCGTCCTTGCATGTGTCCTGCAGTAGGGTGGCCCTTAATCCAGCCCATGATATCCTTATAAGAAGAGGGACGTTTGGATGCAGAGACACAGAGGAGGAGCACCACGTGCCGATGAGGGCAGAGCCTGGAGGGAGGCCATGATGCCTGCAGAAGCGAAGGAGCCCCAATGGTCGCTAGCAAACCCCCAGAATGTGGGGAGGCTGGGACACTCTCCCTCCCACTCCCTCAAGGCCTCACTAGGAACCCACCCTGCTGACACTTTGACCTCAGACTTCCAGCCTCCAGAGCTGTGAGGATGTGCCCTTCTGTTGTCGTAAGCCACCCAGTTTGTGGCATTTGCTCCGTCAGCCCCAGAGTCTAACACCACCCTGAATTCATGTGGTCTAGACGCTTCCAGAGCCCTGGTGGGGGGCCCTCATCCTTGGAGGCAGGAGCACACAGGGAAGGACACAAAGGGAAAGGTGTAGGGGACGGACGATGGAGTGAGCGCTCCTGAGACACCTCACTCTTGCGGGAACCGTGGGAGCCTGTCCTTCCGCAGGCAGAAGCTGAGTTAGAGATCCAGGACCCTGGACAGTTGCCGGGAAGCCCACAGGAAAGAGAACACCGCCCACACAGCGCCCACGTGATGCCCACGAAGACCCAGACGGGTCACACTCTCACGAACAGGCAGACGTGGCGGGCCTGCCTGGGGCGAGGAAGCCATGCTCTGGGCAGGGGTTGGCCGCGGAGTGCACGGTGACATCCGGGATGGCTCAGCCACCCCACCTGGCACAACTGTCAGAAGAACCAGAGTCCACACTTCTCGCTGCGGTCCTTGCTCACCCGTCAGATCCTAGTCCTCAGCCTGGACACGTCCCGGCCACCACGGCAGGCACTGGCAGCCTCGGCACCGCCCATGAGAGACCAGATGGCCACAGAGAGCCCTGGGGGGAGGGTCAGATGGTGATGTCCCGGTCACCTAACTGGGTGGCATTCACAGCAACAGTAACCGCGAGCACTCATACCCCAGTATGTGCCTGGTGCTCTTCTAAGCGACTCACACGTCATTCGCTCAGGCAAGTCCCCTATTCCCGTCTTATCATCCCCACCTTGCGGAACAAGTAACTGAAGTATCAAGGTTTAGTACCATGCTCAAGGTCCCACTGCCAAGAATGCCAGAGCTGGGCTTAGAAGCCAGGCATTCAGCTGCCAGAGGCCATGCTCTCCACGGGACACAGACCCAAGACATTTGCTGATAGGCCGACTTCACCAGGGACATGCCTACCAGGTGTGGGTGGCAGGGTGCCCCTGGGCCTCCCAAAGCTATTTGCAAAAGATGCCATGGGTCCTGGGATGGAAGCAGGCAGAAGAGGGCAAAAGCCACCCTATGGTTATTATGGTTAAAATGTCTGTTCTCACCCAGTCAGGACGTTTACTGTCACCCAACCATGGTGTCAGTGGAGGACATGTGGGGAGCAGCCCTGACATTGTAAGACCAGAGGAATCAAAGGGGTTACTGGAGAGTCACACGCCCACCTCTGCCCAGCAGCACCACAGGGCTCCCCACCTCAGTGTCATGGAGGCCGAGTGGAAAACCTGCACTACCCTCCCCCCACTTGGCAGTAATGAGGCAGCGCTTCTCTTTCCCTGCACAGCATGCAGAAACAGAGACTTAAACAATATCGAGTACATATGGTAATACCCTAGTCGTCCAGCTTCTGGTCATACTAAACACCGAGAGTATCTGAGAACAAATGAAGAAAGACAATGAGTAGACGCCAAAGCCAATATGGCCAACATATGAGGATTATCTAAGGCGGCCATGACAAAAGTGTCTCCATGAGTGTAGACACACTGGAAATGAAAAGGAAATAGAAAGTCTCAGCAAAGGGACAGAGTTCAGCACAACAGGAAAATAATTATATACCACGACAAATGACAATTTATTTCCAGAATGCAAAACTGGTTCAGTATTCAAAAGTCAATCAGTGTTGGCCATCTGCGTGTCTTCACTGAAGAAATGTCTGTTCGTGTCTTTGGCCGATCCCCAGAGGGGAGGTGGAGGGGCAGGAGAACTAGGTGAGGGAGGTTAAGTGTGGCTTGTCCTCGTGAGCACCGAGCAGTGTATGGAATTACCGAATCACCTAAAGCTAATTGTTTGGGACACCTAAAACTGATCCAACACTGAACGCTTATTATACTGGAACTGAATTTAAAAACTTCATAAGAGGGGCACCTGAGTGTCTGACTCTTGATTTCGGCTCAGGTCATGATCGTCGTGTCATGAGATCATGCCCCGCGTCGGGCTCCACACTCAGTGCAGTCTGCTTGTCCCTGTCTGCTTCTCCACCCCCCTCTAAAATAAATCTTATAAAATCTTTTTAAAAATTTAATAAAAACAAGAATACCTGTGCGCCAAAAACAAGAGTGAATTCAAAACTCAATAATAAAGGTGCAAAAGCCTGTCAGATATCAAAAAGAAAGACAGAAAACAAAACAATGTAATCCACCATATTCTCAT
>ML097950.1:0-11671 GCA_003697995.1 Taxidea taxus jeffersonii
CAGGCCTGGACCCTGATGGATCCTCAGGTGGAGTGGGGGAGCCCCGGGCCAGGCTGGGAGGACTTGGGTCTAGGGTGAAGTTGGGGCTTAGTGGGAAGAGTCCTGGGCTGAACCGCCTCCACATTCTAGGCTGGACTGGGGGGAGTGGCAGGTGAAGACTGGCAGGGAGCTTTCTGGTCTGGGTGAGGAGTCCCGGAGGGAGCGTGGTGGGGTTTGTACCCAGGACAGGCTGGTGGGGGGTGGGGGGCTCCCTTAGGGGAGCGGTTGTGTGTGGCGCAGAGGACTTTGGAACTAAGGTGGGGGGAGGTCTGGAGCAGACCAGCAGAGGTAGAGAGGACGGTGTGATGATTTGAGGGGAGACTGAGGTGGCCCAGAAAGGAGCCTAGGGAAAGCATGAGGGCAGCTGGGAAGAGCACAAAGTGATGGGAGGACTGTGAGTTGGGCTGGGAGGAGTTGGGGGGTTTGGCTGGGAGGAGTCCGTTTGGGCAGGAGAAGGGTGCGTTTTGCTGGGAAGCTTCCAGACAGGCGGGGAGGAGGACCTGCTGGGCAGGGAGGTACTCAGGGAGGGTCAACAAAGCGCCTGGGTTGGGCCAAGAGGGGCTGGGGGAGGGGGTTTTCCCAGGGGCCTATTTGGAGGACAAAATGAAAAACAAGTTTCTCTGGGATTCTGGCACGGATCTCTGGGATGGAGGGCAGGAGCCCCCAGGAACTGGGGCGAGGTTGGGGGGTGGATATCTCGGAGGAGGGTTCTGCTCAGACTGGAGTCTTGGAACTCTTGGGACTCCCTGTATGGGACCTGGGTCCGAGGAGCCTGGGAGCTGGGGCCACTCTCCTGGTGTAGGAGCCTGTTTTGTGAGCAGCAAGGCGAGGGCTGCCGTGGGGTCCTCTTACTTGAGCTGGGGGTGCGGGGGTCCCCCGGCAGTGGCGGGTGGTGGCACGTCCTGGCTGGGTTTCTGGGCCAGCTGTGGCTTGGTGGGTCGTCCAGCAGGGCCCGGGCCACTGGGCCGCGGCTGCTGCGTGGTGGGTGGCCCAGTGCGGGGCATGGGACCCGCCTGGCTGGCCTGGCGTGTGGGGCCGGCAGGGCCCGGGGGTTTCTGGGGTGGGCCCTGGCGCTGCTGACCACTCGGTGGGGCCCCCGAGGCCTTTGGCGGAGCCTGACCAGAGATGGATGTCTGACGGGTAGCCTGTGGGGGGCCCGCCTGGCGCTGCGGAGATGGGGAGGCAGGGGGGCGGGCTGCTGGAGGTGCCCCAGGGCCTCCTGCCACCGGCCTGGATTGGCGGCCTTGACCCTGGGTCAGCGGTGGGGCCTGGGACACGGGCTGCTGGGGTGCTGATGTGGGACTTGGTAGGCGCTGGGGCAGGGGACTGCCAGCTGGGGGTCCGAGGCCTGAAAGGTGCTGCTGGCCCTGCGGGGGCGGGCGCTGCTGCAACGGGGGTCCCTGGCGTTGGGCGCCTGGGCCCGGCTGTGGAGGGCCACCTGAGGAACAGAAAAAGTGCACACGTGAGAGGCATGGGGGGCGTTGGTTGCCAGTCCCGTAGGGGCCCGGGAAGCTGGTCCCTCACTTACCCTGTGGTGGGGGTCGTTGCTGAGCCGGAGGCCCCGAGGGCTGCTGGGAGGTCTGGCGGCCCAAGGGCAGGGCCCCTGGGGACGGAGTCTGCGGCAGAGGAGCAGAGCAGGAGAGGTTCAAAATAGTTACCGGCCAGCCTGAGCCTTGGCCAATCAAAATGACACGGGCTCCCCCTGCGCTGGGTGTTGCCGCATCTGTGGCTGAGCTGAGGGGATGTGGGGCTGTGTGTGTTGGGGGGGGCTAGTTCCCAGGGGGTGGCTGGGAGGCACTCAGGCTGGGGGGAATCAGGATAGCGGCTGTTTTATCGTGTTTTCAAACCACTGGTCATTGCCGCCACACGTGGGTCATGGCTGTGCCCTTGGCCTGCTGCTGATTAGCTCTGTGGTGGCGTGACCCGGGCTGGCCGGCCCGCCACCAGCCTCCTCGGGCCAGCCTAGCCCTCGCCCAGCACCGGGGGCCTGACCTGGCTGTGGGACCCCCGGCCAGGGGAGGCATCCCGCTGCCGCTGCCTGGGCAAGGCCTGGGCCATCTTGCTGACCACCAGCTCGACGATGAGCTGCTTGTCTTCATCTTGGTGGTCCCCGATGAGCGGCATGGAGGAGCCCACCACCTGGGGGAGGAAATGGTGTCCAGTGAGGAGAGAGGCGGCAGGTCCCTGGGACGGTGACAGTGACAAAGCGCCTTCTGTTTTGAAAGGCATGGGCTGCTGCCAAGGAAGCAGATTCGGGCTGAGAGGCATCAGTTTTGCAGTATAAGGAAGGCCTGTCATTCACAAGGTAACTTACAGCTCAGGAAGGGGGGTGGGGGACCTACAGCACAGAGTAGAGTTCCACGATTGGGCCCACGAGGCGTGGGGCCAAATCTGCCCCCCCCCCACATTTGGGGATGACCCCTGCAAGCTAAGGGTTGGATTTTACATTTTTAATTGTTGGGGAAAAAAAATACAAGAAGATTCCATGCCGCGTGAAAATATATGAAGTTTAAATTTCTATGTCCATACAGTTTTAGGGGAACACAGCCGTGCCTTTTTTCCTCCCTCCCTCCTTCCTTCTTTTCTTTTCTTTCTTTCTCTCTCTCTTTCTTTCTTTTTCTTTCAACATATTGGCTTCGGCTGCTTTTGCAGAGCAGCTGCAACAGAGATCATACAGTCCAAAAAGCCTGAAATGTGCGCTGTCCGGCCCTTGACAGAAAACCTTTACCAACCCCTGCTTTAGAGTGTGCTCGGTGCTTCGTCATTCACGAAAAACTCTGTGGCTTATATGGTACTTTACAGTTTACAAAGCTGCTGTCCTTTTCAAGGGACTAGGGGATACATGGTGTGTTTAGACTTTGGAAAGTGCTTTGCGAGGGCACCACTGTTTACAAAATGCCTTACCATGGATAAAGCGCTACCTACCGTTTACCAAGCCCTCCACATTTTTAAGGCACTTTAGAGTTTATAAATGGCTTTACTGTTTCCCAGAGGCACAGCTGTCTATAAAGAACCCTGGAATGTTGAAAGTGCTTTGCTCCGATAACAGGGACCTCCCTCCCGGTTTACAGAGCTCCTTCTTTTTTTTTTTTTTAATAGTTTTATAAAGCACTTTGCTGTTCACGCGGCATTTCCTACTTTATAAGGTGTTTTACAGTTTGCAGAGGGCTTTAGTAGCCCCCTGCTGGGCCACGGAGAGCTGCAGGGTTCAGTCGCTGCCAGGCGCCCGCCCACCGCTCTCCATACCCCTGCCGCTCTCCATACCCCCACCACTTTCTGGGTGCTCCCACCTCAATGATGTGGTCCCTTCCGTCCTTGCCGTGCAGTGCTTCCACTGCGCAGATGTCCAGTCCCCCAAAAATCTCTGAGCACGTATCCACCCACAGCTTGTACCTGCCGAGACGGGGAGCAAGGCAGCCTGTCAGCGCCTGGCTTGGGGCGCGCCACGCTTACCCGGCCCCCCCAACCTGTCCTCCAGCCAGGCCTGGGCCACCCCCACCTGTCAGACATGGCAATCTGCTCGAGCATCGCGGAACCAGTGTTGGTCTTCCAGTTTCCTGACACTGACGTCCTCCTGGGGTGGGGGGCAAGAGGAGAGAGGACAGAAGCTCAGGGGAGCCTGGGCTGCCCAGGGCAGGGGACCCTGACCCCGGCCCTGGTCTCTTCACTCACATGTAGGCTTTGTAGTTCTGCCCGATCTTCTGGACACGCACGTCATATTTGGCATCGATGAAGGGCTCAGCGGTGGCGTAAGTCTTGGTCAGTGCTACAACGCTAGCGATGTCCTGGAAGTCGTGCTGGTTGTCCACCTTGACCTGTGGGGGCAAGGTGGGGATCGGGGCCTGCTCAGGACAGGGCAGCCGTGGGCCGTGGGGAGGCCTCTGGGTGGGGGCACACACGCTGATGGCCCGGGGAGCTGAGTACAGAGTATTCACATGGACACAACAGACACGCAGGTGGGGAGATGCGACTTGGAACATACTGAAGACGATTGAATTGTCCACTGGGTAAGTATTACAGGTGGTGATTCTTATCTCAGTAAAGCTGTGCATGGGAGTGCCTAGTCCCAAAGTCAGTGGTCCACACAACAGGAAAGCACACAGAAGCACAGACCCGAACATACACATCCCAAGTCCGTTTCCTACATACACAGCGCCAGGGTCAGGGGGATGGAAAGCATACAGGACCTTAAAACCCTTGAACATGAAAGATCACATACTGTGTGTTCAACTCAGGGGCATGCATACACAGAGACATGACGCAGGATGCACGAACAAAAGAACAGGACACACAGAACTGGTTGAATGTCTGACAGAAGACTGGGTCACCATAATCTAAGAATGCAAGGGAAACAATACACATCGATAAAGATGCCCCAGGACGTACAAGCGTACAGAATGACTGGGGTGCATTGACTATGCAACATACACGTACACACATATGCACGATGCCAGGAGCGTGCACCATACACACACACACACACACACACACAATCTGGAGACTCACCTTGCCCATCCCGGAGTGTGCGTGCCCCATCTTCACCACCACAGGGTACGTCGTGCTGCTGAGCTGGTTGGGGGGGGGAAGGCAGAGCATGGTCAGGGCTGGGGGTCCAATCGCCAGGGGTGGGGATGGTGCTGAGAGAAGCCCATTTAGTGGGAGCCACATCAGGAGCCACTTCCCAGAAGAGGCGAGTCAGAGACAGACAGCAGCAGGGGTGTCACACAGCATCTCTGAGCCCTGCCTGCCCATCCCTCCCTCCACTACCCCCAAGTGCCAGACATTCCGCCTCTGCTTTCCCGGGCAGAGGCATGGGATAGGGGTGGGGGACTTTCCCGGAAAAGGGAAAGTTTGTTTTGACAGTGATTGGATGATAGAGAAGTGAGTGTGTGCATGTGCATGCACAGGCGCGTGGTGATGAGCACACACAGTAACCGGACCCCTCAGCCAGGCCTCGTGTGTGAGCGTCGTTCATACACAGATGCAACCTACAGACCTGCACACAAACCCTCAGAACTCAGACCTACACAACCAAACCCAGAGATTCCCATGCATGTCAACACCCGCAAGATGGAAAGACCCAGAACCAATACAGGCTCTGGGCACACTCTGCTCTCTGGCTACAGATATCCACATAGTCGTTCAGCCAGCCGGGTGCTCGCTCTTTGGGGCGGGCGCTCCCGGCCAGCCTCCTTGCCCAGCAGCGCGCACACACACACACACACATACACACGTGCAGCCCCTTTCCTCTCACCCAAACCTACCAGACAGAGGGACACACAACACAGAGGATTACCCATGCAATACAGAGACAACCCTCAGAACGCAGCAGAGACACACACAACTGACAGCACACACGACACAACCGGGCACAGACTCAACACTCACAGACACACACGCAACACTCCCAGGCATCCGCACAACAAACAGGACCCATGCCTCCTATAGAGATACCCACCTTTCTAGGTAGTCACATAAGCACCCACACCACGCCCCTGGGGAACAAAACGTACATCTAGGGACACACACACATATACACAACACGCCTTGCCGTCTATACAAACGGAGACACACACAGACACGCATTCGGGTATGGAGGTACCCTGAGTGCCCTGCGACCCTGGCTGGGGAGAGGGGGCGGGGCTGGGCACCCCCAGCTCGGGGCCCTGCACTGCCGCCCCCTCGCCCCAAGAGATGGCATTCCCGGAGGGGCTGCTGGGGGCGGCGGCGGCGGTTCCCAGTTCCCGAAAGGCACAGGAAGCCCGCAGGCTCACGGTGACCGATTGACCTTCAGGCCTCACCCTCTCTCCCCGCACCCCCACCTTCCTCATTTCCCAAATGACTGGCGTCATGACGGGGCCCTGAGAGGCACGGTGTTGGGACAGGGGTTGCGGGGATCCTCTAGTTAGCATTCCAGGGTGACAATGCAGAGGCGGCGCTTGACGCAAGGCTCCAGCGCACACGCAGCTCAGAGCCGAACACTACGTCCACAATTACACGCGCAACCTCGACCTGCTCTGCAGAGGCAGACAGGCAACTCCCCGAAGCGACACAGAGCACGCGTGCACCACGCAGAGGGGCACACGCCACCCAAAGGCACACATGCAGTTCTCAGAGACAGAGACACAGGAGAGCTGCGCGCTAGTGCACACACCCCCCCCACCGCCAATGCCCCAGGTTTCTAGGCCCCTCTTTTCATAAACATTCCCTGTTTGCGCTGGACCTGAGCCTGAACACAGCCCCGGGTGTTGGGTGTCCAGATGTCGGTGCGCAATTGTGCTGGCCCTTGTGTGCTGGAGGGCAGGGAGCTTTGCTCTCTAGGATTCCCCCCGGAGAGCCCTGCGTTTTGAATCTCAGCCTCTCTTCCTCCTCAGGCCACATGGCACCCCCAGGCAGGTCGCTGAACCTTCCCTGGGCCTCAGTTTCCTGATCTGTACAAGGGGCACAACGGAGGCCCAAAGCACTTGGCATGCTGTGGGCAATGGCGGGGTGTCTGCTCCACACACCCGGCCGGCCCCACAGTCCCCCTCCACCACCCATCGGGCTCCCCCCGGGGACCACACACCTGGATACCCCTTCTTGACGCCCCTCCGGTTTCAAAGCCTGCACTACAAACCAGATGCCCAGAACCCCTCACGTGTAGACATGCAGCCCGACTTGGGGCTGACTCAGGCTGGGGAGTCAGGGCTGGCCTTGGGAAGCAGGGTCCGTGAGGGGCTTTCCCTTCCCGCACAGCTCCCTCTGGGCAAGGCTGACTTACTCAGCCCCTGCCTCATTCACTCTCCCTCCCCACTTTCACAACCGGCTTCCACAAATTCCTGGTTTACTTCCCTTCCCCCCATCAGGGTCATTTCTTCATCCTCATTCCTTGGTTGGTGGCTCTTGACCTCTTGGTGTGTTGCATTTTCCTCATCTGCCTACGGAGAGACGCAAGTCTGTGCCTACCGGGGAAGTTGGGAGGAACAGATTAGTTATTTCAGGGAAAGTGCTTAGTGCGCTATCCAGCGCACAGGAAGCCTTCTCCATCCTCAAAGAGCGCGGGGCGCCGTTATCAGCACGGGGGTTGGGGGAGGGGCAGCCAACATTGATTAACAAGGAGGCAGCTGGGATCAAAGCACTCACGGAGATTTTAGAGCCGGGTTTAATACCCATAACAGCTGGTGGTGGTGGTGCTGGCCGAGCTTACCTCCCTGAGTTCCGCAAGCTTCAGGAGCAAGGGGGCAATGAAGACCAAATGGGAGAATTTATACAAAGAATATAGGGCACAGTGCACAGTAAGTGTTTAGTAAGTGGCTGCCAGGCATCACTCCCATCACTATTATTATTGGTCTGCCTTCCCTGACTAACAAAGGATGTTAATGAGCCCTTAGAGCCCTTTCCCAGGACCCCAGTGAAGATTCAGGCAGCATCTGGAAGCTGGTGGGCAGGGATTGCCTCACCGCCCCCCCCTCCCCTCCAGAGGTGTGGGAGGGTTGGTGGGGAAGGGCAGGGCAGGATGGGAGGGGATCTGTTTTCTCCTGACTCACTGCCCTCTTTTCCCACCAGTGAACTACCCCCCCACAACCCCAATGCTCACTAATTCACTGGCAGTTCCCCACTGGCATGTTCCTCACTTGCCAGAGCTGTGCCATGCCTCGGGTGAGATCCTGGCACCAGTTAGCCTGGGTTCAAATCCCAGCCGTGTTCTATGATCCTGGGAAAGTTCTCCAATCCCTCTATGCTCCTATTTCTCATCTGTAAAATGGGAATAATACCGGTACCCGTCTCAGAGGTTTTACTGTGAGCTTTCAGTGAAAAAAGTTATGCTGAGTGCCTGGTACACAATTGGTGCTCTATAAATGCTGATCATTTGCCTTTGTGTTTGTTTGTTTGTTTTTCTTAAAGATTTTATTTTAAGTAATCTCCACACCCAACGTGGGGCTGGAACTCACAACTCACAGCTCCGCGGACTGAGCCAGCCAGGAGTCCCTGCCTGTGTTTTTTAGAGGGGTTAAGATCCAGGCTCTGGCTTCAGGCCACCTGAGTTCAAATCCCAATTCTGCCACTTACTAGTGGTGATCTTGGCTAAGTCACTTAAGCCCTCTGTGCCTCAGTTGTCCCATCTTGTATTCCTCTTCCACTCGCCTGCCTTATCTCTCTTCCCTGCTTCTACTCCATTTGTTTCCTCTCTGCCTTGCTCACCCTTCAGCAGACTGTCAGATGTCCCAGGAGAGGGATTTCGGTGTGTGCTCGGCACACAGTAGGTGCACAAGCAATGTTTATTAAAGGGATGAACTCACTGGAGCTTCAGCCATGGGGAGCTGGGCGGGGGACTGGGTAGACTTTGGAGACAGTTTGGAGACTTTAGGGAATTGCCCTGGGAGGGGGGCTAGTTCTGCCTCTAAGCCCTCCACAGACGCTGCCTGGAAGGACAGTGACTGATGTGGAGATGGGGGTGGGTGGCCAGGGCAAGGCCCAAAGGGAGGGAGAGGAGGAGGGTGCATCTCCATTTCGGCAGCCCTCGGCCCGCCCCTTGGCCTCCACCGAGGGTGGGCGGATGAGTAATGCATCCAGGAAGCCTGGAGGCCTGTGGTTTCCGCACGGCTCCCACCCCCGCCCCTCGCGTGGACATTTATCCCCCGCTGTTCAGGCCCTGCCGCCATCGCCGCAGACCCAGCACCCCCGAGAGATACAGCAGAGGTAGGCTGGGGCCCTGGGCAGCCCCGCAGGGCCTGGAGCCAGGCTGGAGCTTTCTTGCCAGACCCCTGGCCGCTCAGCCTGGCCGGCAGCGGGTTCTGGAATCCTGGGCTGGTCAATGGGAGGAGGGCAGGAGGGTGGTGGAACGGCTCCCCGGATCCCCACGCTCCAAACTCCTTGGAACCCCGACATCTACCCCTGACTCCTCCAAACCCATGAGCCCCTAATATCACAGCTGCCTTCCAGGCCACCAGCTCCCCTAAATTCCGCTCCCCCAACCCTCCAGACTCCTAAAACCCCAACTCCACAACTTTCTCTGCTCCCAAAGCCCTCAAGCACCCCACCCCCTTAAGTCCCCAAACTCTCTGAACCCCCATTGTCCTCCCCATTCCCCCAATCTTAATATGCACAACCCTGAAACCCCAAACTCCTCCAGCTCCCCAAACCCCAAATTCCTCACCCCCAGCTTCTCGACCTTCCAACTTTCCAGCGTCCCTAAATCCTGCAACCCCTCTGCCCCCTTATTCTTTAAATCCCACAATCTCACGCCCTCCCCACTCACCCACTCACTTCACCACTCACTGAAATCGCTCAAACGCCACAACTCCTAGACTCTCCCAACCCCCAGCCCTCTCAGCTCCTCTGGGCTCCCAACTCCCAAATCCCCAACTTCCTTAAAATCTCCACACACCCCCAACCCCTCAAAGCCCAGAGTGCAGTGGCTTAGTTGCCTTCCAAGCTGGCAGTGGGAGTGGGGAAGGGGGGCTGCACACATTGGCAGAGGGCCACCGACCACTCCTCCCTGCCCCGCAGCACCCACCATGGCACCCTTGGCACCCCTGGCCTCCTGCATCCTGTTATTGCTGTGGCTGACAGCCCCCAGCAGGGCCTGTACCTGTGCCCCACCGCACCCGCAGACAGCCTTCTGCAACTCCCAGATCGGTGAGTGCACCCCACTCTGCCCCACACACTCCGTGCTTTGGTTTCCCCTCAATCCCACAAGGTTCACAATGGCTCCTACCTTTAGAGCAATCCCACTCAACCCTGCACTGACTGCTTTAGACACACTGGCATCCTCAGGCTTCCTTGATTTCTCCAGGCCCAATCCCACCCCAGGGCCTTTGCACTGGCCACTTCCTCTGCCTGGGACATCATTTTGCGAAGGTCTTGGGGTGGGGGTGGCCCCAGGTGTCAGGATGGTCTTCCTTGACTACTCTGTTCGAAATTTTAACCCCCATCCCCTAGTACTCCTGATCCCAGCTTTAAAATTCCCCAACACACTGAATGCCTCCCATACGCTTATTTATTTCGCTTGTGTTCAGTCTCTTCCTGGCTTCCCGCTTCCCGCTTCCAAGGGAGCGGGGCTTCTGTGGTTTCTGTTCACTAGTATTCCTAACACCCAGAACAGTGCCTGGCACACGGCATGCTCCGAAATATCTGTGGAGCGAATGAACACACGATGAGTATATGAGAAAGCCTTAAAGCAGCTCCTGGCAAAGAGTAGTCACTCAATATAGAGATTAATCGATTACCCAGGGTGTACATCGCTTGGCGTCCCAGCTGGCATTCCAGCGATCCCTACTGAAGTCTGGGCTTTGCGAATGTTAGGACTGTGATTATTTTACTTTATTGGCTCAGGCAGTCCATTTGACTCGTCTTCCCCTCCCTCCTGCAGTCATCAGGGCCAAGTTCGTGGGGACCGTAGAAGTCAACCAGACCGACTTAAACCGGCGTTACGAGATCAAGATGACCAAGGTATCCCTCCCGCCCTTTCCCCAGCACTTCCTAAAGATCTTCCTTCCCGTCAAAGTCAAAGCCCAGGAAGTTAACTGTGATGTCAGGATGCTAGAGAGGACTTCAGGGAAGAGCGTGGAGTGGGAGGGCTGTCAGTAAGACAGACTCTTGTTGACAGATGTTCAAAGGGTTCAACGCCTTGGGGAATGCCTCTGACATCCGGTTCGTCGACACTCCCGCCCTGGAGAGCGTCTGCGGATACTTCCACAGGTCCCAGAACCGCAGCGAGGAGTTTCTCATCGCCGGTGAGGCCCCGCCCCCTCGCCCCGTGCCACGCCAGCCGGTCCCTCAGACGCTGCCCTGCAGCCGGGACGGGGCGAGGCTCCGAAGGGCTGGTCCCAGTTGAAATGGGGACCGCCCCGATCTCAGCCTATCAGAAAAGCCGGGGCTTTGCCCCGCCGGGGTCTGTGAGCCAGGGACGCCAATCAGGCGCCGTCCTGGCCCCCCTCCCCCGCGCCCAGCCAATCAGCTGCTGCCTGTTGCCCCCCTCCCCAGGAAACCTGCAGAATGGACACCTGCAAATCAACACCTGCAGTTTCGTGGCTCCTTGGAACAGTCTGAGTAGCGCTCAGCGTCGCGGCTTCACCAAGACCTATGCCGCCGGCTGCGAGGAGTGCACGGTGAGTGCCTGGGGCCTGCCCACCGCCTGGAGAGCAACCCTCGGGGTTCTTCCTCCAAACCGTGGCTTGTTTCTTGCTCCCTCTGGTCATTCCTTGTCCGTATAGCTGCTCCCCAAACCCCAGGCCTGCCCCTGATCTCTCTTGCTGTTCCCCCGAACCTGACACTGTTCCCTGAAAATTCTGGTTGTTCTTAGCTATGTCTGATTCCTGAGGACTCCGCCGTTCCTCGGACTGTCAGGCTGCTGCTAAATCCCCCTTGTGACTACTTTCTAGCCCCCCTGTCTATTCCTGACCGCCCCACCCCCACCCCGGGATTGTTTCTTGGTTCCCTAGAATGTTCTCCAAGATCCCAAAGTGCTGATCCCCCAACCCACTGACTTTTCTTTCCCTGCACCTCCGATTCTTGCTCTGACTGCCTCACACACAGGGGTGTGTTTTACGTTGCCCTTCTGACTGTCCAAGGCTGTCTCCCGATGGCCTTGAACGTCCTCTGATCCCAGTGGCTGTGTCTGAGCCCCATGGCTCTTTCCTATACCGAAATC
>ML097950.1:15935-32852 GCA_003697995.1 Taxidea taxus jeffersonii
CCCCCCCCCCCCCCAGTGATAATGTTCCCTGCTATCAAGTCCTCACCGTGGATGATGAAATCACCACACATACAAATCTCTTCTGTGACCAGTTTCTAAGTCCTTGGTAAATCTTTTCTTGGAAAAGTTCCCTCTTCTCACTGTACAAATCCCCTCTTTCACAACTAGCCCCATAACAAATACCTCTGTTGAGCTACTGCCTTATTCATAAATACCCCATTGACATCTCCCCATTGGTGACCCCCATTTATAAATACCTGGCAGCAATCTATCACCCACTGAGGGATCCCAGGGACAAATAACTCTCTTCATAATTACCCATTGTTTGCATATCCCCTACTGACCACCCAGTTCACAAATTTATTTATAAATGGTATATTCCCGATTTATGACATAATTCTCATGGACAATCTTTTTTTTAAGGATTTTATTTTGGGATGCCTGGGTGGCTCAGTCAGTTAAGCATCTGCTTTTGGCTCAGATCATGGTCCCAAGGTCCTGGGATCAAGCCCATGTCGGGCTCCCTGCTTTTCCCTCTGCCCCTCCCCCTCCACTCCTGCTCAGGCCCTCTCTGTCCCTCTCTCAAAAATAAATGAATAAAATCTTTCTTAAAAAAAGATTTTATTTTGGGACGCCTGGGTGGCTCAGTGGGTTAAAGCCTCTGCCTTCGGCTCAGGTCATGATCCCAGGGTCCTGGGATCGAGCCCCACGTCGGGCTCTCTGCTCAGCGGGGAGCCTGCTTCCTTCTCTCTCTCTGCCTGCTTCTCTGCCTACTTGTGATCTCTCTCTGCCAAATAAATAAATAAAATCTTTAACAAAATTTAAAAAAAAAGATTTTATTTTAAGTAATCTCTACACCCAACCTGGAGCTCGAACTTAGAACCCTGAGATCAAAAGTCACATGCTTCGTCTACTGAACCCAGCCAATCACCATCCCCCACTGACAAGCTTTATCGACAAATCACCCTATTCCTGTATCTCTACCCACTGACATATCTCCTCATTCAGACAGGCCCATCAAAGTGCTCCCGTTGATAAATCCCCTTGTTAAATCTTCCCATTCAGAAATACCCACCACTGATCTCTATCTCATTGATTAGCCTGCTTGAAAATCTTTCCATTCATTGAGCCCCATATAGTCCCTTATTGGTGGACCCCCATTGAAATTTCCCCATCCTTAGATACCTCCAGTTGGAAAAATCTCCTTGCTGGAACAGCTCCCAGTGTATTACCATACATGTG
Source organism: Taxidea taxus jeffersonii (assembly GCA_003697995.1). Lineage (NCBI taxonomy): Eukaryota > Metazoa > Chordata > Mammalia > Carnivora > Mustelidae > Taxidea > Taxidea taxus. The sequence goes on from ML097950.1 coordinate 17,178, forward strand.
GAAATATCTCTCCCCCCCCACCAATGACAGATGAAGAGCTATATTTCTTTTCCTTTTTTTTTTAGTTTTTGGATTTTTGAAAAAATTTTTTAAGTAATTTCTACATCCTGGGGCTTGAACTCACAACCCTGAGATCAAGAGCCACATGCTCCACTGACTGCGCTGACAGAGCCAGCCAGGCGTTCTACACGAAGAGGCAGATTACTATAATAAGACCAGCCCTTTCTTTTCCTCAGTAGTGACGGACAGCTAGGTCTCACCGTCCAGCCCTGGACGCCTCCTCTATGGCAGTAGTGAAAACCCCAAAATCAACTCTTATCACACCAGAAAGCTCCCTCCAAAGGAAACAATTGGGACACAAGTTGTCTTTCAGTGTGGGAATGAAGGTGGAGATTTTTGGAAAAAAAGATAAGTTGAAAGTCTCTGTAAGAGGGCACTGGAACCTCAGATAGACTGCCCAACTCCTGATCCCCACTCCAGGAGAAGGCTGGAGGTACGCTCCTTTGAAAGAAGAAAAGAGAGCTCACATGGGCAGGAATACCCATGCCACATCTCCCTCTTGTTGACTATTTTTTTTATAAACTTTTTAAAAAATGTATTTGACAGACAGAGATCACAAGTAAACAGAGAGGCAGGCAGGTGTGGGGGAAGCAGGCTCCCTGCTGAGCAAAGAGCCCAATGTGGGGCTCCATCCCAGGACCCTGGGATCATGACCTGAGCTGAAGGCAGAGGCTTTAACCCACTGAGCCACCCAGGTGCCCCTCTTGTTGACTACCCCTGAACTTGGGTCTCTTGCTGAACCTTTGAGGAGAGCTACAGCTCTGTTGGATGGAGGTGGGGCCACTGGCCAGAGGCCCAGACTCAGTTTCTTCCCTCCCCCTCCCATGAGGGCCTCCCCCCTGGCCCCAGGCCCCTGGAAACCAGTAGTGTTAGACGGGTGCTCCCTGAATCTTCTCCTGCTTAGGGGTGAGCTGAGCCAGAGAAAGGCCATTTCAAAGCTCTACCCCCTACCCATGTCTCTCAGGCACCTGCCATGAGTCCCACCTTCCTGCTGGTCCCTGCTTTGCTCCTGGCTCTGTCCGTGACCACCCCTGGGCAAGCCTTTGGATGCTACCATCCACACACCCATACTATTCATTGTAACCCAGACATGGATAAGTCTGGGCAGACCTTGGAGGGGCCTCCAATACAGGGGCTCATGGTGAGGTTCCAGAAGGGGAGGTAAAGCCCCCTGAGATGATAGAACCTGGAGGGGAGGTGCTCTGCAAACTTTTTTCAGGAGTCTTAGGGATGGCAGAAATCTTGCCTGTTTAACCCAAAAGGGCTCCCTGACACATTTCTCCCATTCCTAGTTCTCATGGCTTAATTCCTGGGGCTCGTCTTCCTCATGTGGGACCATCACCTGGGAGACTTTGCTAACCTCTTCCTCACACCTGTCTCCCCACCAAAATATAAGCTCTGGACCCTGCTCTGGCAGAGGAAATGGGTGAGTCTCTGAGACCAGAAAGCTACTGATGTGATACTAAGACCTCGGTCCCTCACCCCATAAATGCTCCTCGGGTACCTCTCCCTTTCCTTCCTTGTTTCACAAACAATCAAGGTTCCTAAAGGGGTCTTGAACCTCTGTACCCAAATGTAAAGGTGTACCCAAATATAAAGAGCAATGTGGTTCATTCTAGTTACATGCTCACCAAGAATAGCTGTGGGGACATCCATGAGGAGAGTCTCTACTGTGCACAGACTCCTCATCCTCAGGCTTCTCCCCATCTCAGCCCTGGAACTCCGTACCCCCTGCCCAGGGTGTTTTTCCCACAAGTGCCCCACCCCCCAGGATACTGTGCCCCAGTTTAGGCCAATCACAGCAAATTCTATCTCAATACCATAGTGTTGAGTCTTTGGGATTGACCACTCGCAGATCACATTCCTAGCCAAGGGACTTCTGGTCACACTTTACTGACCTCTGGGAGTCAGGCATGGCATTTGTCCTCTCTGGGCTCTTCGAGAGATGGGAACTTGCACTTCCAGAAATGAGTGGTGTATCCTTGGAAGGGGCTTTGAGAGGAGCCTATCAGGGAGGCTTCCTGAATATCTACAGGGAAGGGTGCCCCAGGGTGGGAGGTTGGGTGTTGAGAGCGTCTCTCAGGTATGCATGGCCACAGCGCCATTCTTCCCTGTTCTTTCTGCTCCCTGCTCCCTCCCTGCATCCCCTGCTCCTTCACCCTGTTCCCCATCCCCTGCCCCCTGCTCCTCCTCCATGTTCCTTATCCCTCTCCCTGCTCCTGCTCCTTCTCCTTGCTCTCTTCTTTCCACCCTGCTCTTCCCTGCTTCCACACCATGAGCTATTCCCTTTCACTCTCCCTTGGCCCCTCTGCCCACCCTTTGTGCCTGCCACCCTGCTCTCCTTGGAGCAAAAAGCTATGAGAAGTATGAGGAGGGGTGCTCTGCCCAACCACTTCTACATGCCTTCCTGCCAGTACCCCCCCACCCCGCAAAGCCACATCCATACATCCCAACCTTGCACGGTGTCTGTGGAGGGACACTTGCTTATCTGAGCATGGGCAAGAACAGGAAGCCATGAGGAGAGCCTGGTGGCTCAGTCCTTAGGCTTAAGCAGCTGCCTTCAGCTCAGGTAACAGTCCCAGGGTCCCTGGATGGAGCCCCTCATCGGGCTCCCTGCTCAGCGGGGAGTCTTCTTCTCCCTCTCCCTCTCCCCCCCCCCCCCCGCTTGTGCTCTCTCTTGCTTCCTCTCACAAATAAATAAAACCTTAAAAAAAAGAGCATGAAGCCATGAACTTGGCTGCCTTCCCTGATGACCCAGTATCTGCTCTTGAACCCTCACGTACAACAGCCCTCTGCCTGGAGCCCGGCCTTCTACTCAGCCACAGCGAGTCAGGGACTCTCCACCTTTCTCACTTGCAAGACTCCTCAAGCCCACCAACTTCCCACTACTGGCCCTTCAAGCCTCCTACAGACCATTGCCTTCTACCTGTGCTAGGGATCTATCTGGTGACATCGTGTTTCTTTCTTTCTTTTTTTTTTTTTAACAAATTGCTTTTTTTTTTTAAAAGATTTTATTTATTTGACAGAGAGAGAGAGTAGGCAGAGAGGCAGGCAGAGAGAGAGGAGGAAGCAGGCTCCCCGCTGAGCAGAGAGCCTGATGCGGGGCTCGATCCCAGGACCCTGAGATCATAACCCGAGCGGAAGGAAGAGGCTTAAACCACTGACCCACCCAGGCGCCCCTGTTATGTTTCTTTGTCTGGACACAAACAACAGGAATGCGTTCACTTTGCGACAATGTGAGGAGCTGCACACTCGGGGCAGGGTCCTCTTTCCTGGACTTGTCATATCTCCGTGAAACTGGCCCCTCCAAAGAGAACTCCCCATCCTCTTGGTGCATCTCCCACGTGCCTTCTTTCATTTCATTACTTACCCCTGCCCTGTCTTTTTTCACACAACCCTTCCATCCCTGACTCTGTTGATTCGCACTCCCAAGCACCCGTCTCCTTCCCCACAGCACGGGATCCATGAATCCTGGGCCCAGAGAAGGGACTGGATCCTGAGAAGCCTTGGGATCAGACTCCACCTGTTCCCCTGGGAACCCTCCATACATACTCATTGAACTATATATCACCTAGAGTGTAGGAAGCAAGGGAGGGGACGCAAGCTTGATGATTCCTGGTGCCCTGCAGCCTGGATGGGAGTAGATGGGGTAGTGGAGTCATAGTCTCCATAGGTGCCTCCCACCACGTGATGGAGGTTGGGCAACCTTCCCACCAGAGCTTCGAAAGTACAGGGTGTGGAAGACCGCTTCCACAAACCCAGGCCTAGCTTATGCCCCTCCATGCTGCACGCTGGGATGGGGGACAAAAAGAGGAAATGTGAGCAGCAAGCTAGCCTGCGGGAAGACCAATGCCCATGCCATCCAGCTGCCATCATTGCCCGCCATTAGCTCTGTCTTCTTCCCAGCCTCCTCGGTCCTGTTCTTTCTGCCTATGTATAGCTACAGAACAGCCAGGAGGTGGAATACTAGGTATCAGCAGTCAATGAGAAAATATAGTCATTAAGCTAGGGTTGCCCCAGGACAGATGTAAAGAAAGTGACCAATGGACTGGATCAGAGTCCAGAACTGGCCCCCATTAACACATGAGATTTGGGTACATGCCAGATCTGTGGGGGAGGGAAGGAAAGATATGAAATTGGATCTCAACCTACTTCACCCTGCATAGGAAAATCAATTCCAAAGAACACGTGTAATAAAGACATTTGTGAGAGTGTTACTTCTTCACTATGTGAAGAACAGTGTTACGTAAGTGAATGGACGTTTCAACCATCTTGTAATGCCTGTAGAGAAGTGTTCAAGAACATATGTAATAAAGATGTCCATAAGAGGGCCCCAAAAAAAGGGAAAAAATCCATTTCAGACGAAGGATTTAAATGTCAAAAACAAAGCTTGCCATTTTTATCATCCACTAGATTCCCATATGTACATGGATCTATATCGGGACTTTTAATTTTTCTTTTAGTCTGCCAGACTGCCCATTCATGTGTCAGCATCATATTGTTTAAATTAGAAAACCTTCATAGAATGTTCGATGGCAGAGGCATTAGACTTCCTCAAGGCTGTTAGGGCTAATTTCCCCCACCCCCCATTATAGCTTTTCTTTTTTTTTTTAACATTTTATTTATTTACTTGACAGACAGAGATCACGAGCAGAGAGCCCGATGCGGGGCTCGATCCCAGGACCCCAGGATCATGACCTGAGCCAAAGGCAGAGGCTTTAACCCACCGAGCCACCCAGGTGTCCCTGGGTGGATTTTTTTTTAATGGATATACTTCCATGTTTTCATTTTCATGTGAAGTTCACTATCAACTTTTATCAGTTGCAGATAAAAGCTTATAGGTATGTTTCTGAGGATCACATTGCATTTATAAATGAAGACTTGAAAAGGGAAAATGACATCTTCATGATACTAATTCATCCTATCTAAGAACAAAGAATGTCTTTGCTTTTGTGTGATTTTACCTTTGTGTCTTTCAGGAGTGTTTTAAATTTTTCTTCATATAGGTTTGCATTACCCCTTACTGACTTTATCCTGATGGATCTTATCCTTTTTTGTTATCATAAATAGCATTTTCCCTTATATTATATGTTATATCTGGTTCTTTGTGTGTGTGAAAACTAATTTCTATATATTGATTTTATATTCTGCTGTATTACTGAATTCTTTATTGCTTGAATTAACTTTATTATTGGTTCTCCTGGGAATTTCCAGGTATACTATTGGTATTGTCTTAAATAGAGATATTTTTAGGGACCCTGGGTGGCTCAGTCAGTTAAGTGACTGCCTTCAGCTCAGGTCATGATCCTTGAGTCCCAGGATCTGAGTTCTGCAACAGGCTTCCTGCTCAGTGGGGAGTCTGCTTCTCCCTCTGACCCTCCCCCCTTTAGTGCTCTCTCTCTCTCACTCTTTCTCTCTCAAATAAATAAACAAAATCTTTAAAATATAGAGATATTTTTGTATCTTCTTTACCCATTCTTACATCTATAATTATTTTTCCTAGTCTAATTGCATTGGTCTAATACCTCCAAGTACAACTTTGAAAAGGAGTGCAGACAGAGGGCATTGCCTTGTTTCTGATCTTAGTGGAAATGCCTTCCATGTTGTCCCATTAAGTTGATGATAACTTTAGGATTGATGCATACAAATTTTATCATTGAGAAGTTATCAGTTGAGGGGCGCCTGGGTGGCTCAGTGGGTTAAAGCCTCTGCCTTCAGCTCAGGTCATGGTCTCAGGGTTCTGGGATGGAGCCCCGCATCGGGCTCTCTGCTCAGCAGGGAGTATGCTTCCTCCTCTCTCTCTCTCTGCCTATCTCTCTGCCTACTTGTGACCTCTCTCTGTCAAATAAATAAATAAAATATTTTTTTAAAAAGGAGGTTATCAGTTGATTTCTATTTTTGAACGATCATATCGGAATTCTGCCAAAGTCTTTTAAAATATCTATGGAAATATCATATGGTTTTCTCTTTAGATCTATTAATAAGTTGTATGATATTAACACATTACTTATAAAGAACCATCCTTGCATTCCCAGAAGGAATCTCACTTACTGGGTTATGCTACGTTATTTTCTTTATTTTGAAATTTTGAATTATTTTGCTAAAATTTCAGTTAGGATTATTGCATTGTTCTTAACAAGTGAAAATAGCCCATGCTTTTTTGAGTGCAATAAATGTTATAATTGCTTTAGAAAAACCATGTGGAAATTTCTGGAACAGTTTATTTGGCATTGGGATTAACTGCTCAGTAAGGCCCAATGCTTTTTTATGAGGCAGTTTCTTACTCGCTTTCTCTTTTGTTTTATGGAAATTGGTCTTTTAAGCTCTAATGGGGTCAATTTTGGTAAATTGTTCTTCTCTAGGAAATTATCCATCCTGTCTAGGTTTTTAAGTTTTATTCATGTATGCTTTTTAATATTTTGACTTTTGGATCATGCTAATGTCTTACATGAAAAAATATACAATTAAGCCATAGATAGGGAAAATACTAAAATTTAACAGAAAGAAAAACAAATTATATTTGAAATACAATGAATAAGGTAATCATGCTGAACGAAAAATAAAATAACCAAGAAACTTTTGAATATAGCACTTTGACTGTACATCCTCATCTAAAGACCTAAAAAGGGCAAAAAAATCTCAGGCTTTTAGTTTGTTTTTCATAGTGGTGTGGATGTTGAAATTCTAAAAATACATTCTGTGTATTGTGGGACTGAGAAAATGAGTAAACACACTGATGATATTGGAGGCTAGGGTTCTCACTGTTATGGAAGAAAAATATAAGTATAGCCTGGGGGAAAGCTAGATGGGACCCTGTGATGTGTTGGGTTACAATTAGAGGTATCAGTGTGAACACATGAAGAAATATATATATATATTTCTTAGCTCTATATAATGAAAGGGCCTAGAAGCAAAGACATTCTAGTATCAATGAGTACATCTGGCTCCCATACCCTGGTTTTGAAATACTATCATCTTAGGGCTGGGGTGGGAAAGAGGAAGGATGTCTGGAAGTGATGTCAGTGGAATGCCAGAGTAAAGGCCTATAAAAATCTTCTCTCCCATAAAAGCAATGGGAATACTGGCAAAAACTGACAAAATTAATTTTTTCAGAACTCTAAAAATTGGTCAAAGGCTTATAACAATTCAGGAGGCATCTATTCAAGAAAAATGGCTGAATCTCAGTGAGAACAGTATGCTTTGTGGCATTCGAACTTTCTCTGATTCCATCACCTACCTTCTCCCTACCTCCACAACAGCCTTGAAAATCAACAGCCTTGTAGTCCTGATGAAAACCAGCAGCCTAGCAGCCAGAGAGGGAGGAAGAACAGGGTTGAAATTTCCTCCAAAAGTCCCATTCCTAGAGAACTATCTTTATGTGACCTGTCTGGCACTTGCCTAGAAAACTCCATTCACAGGGCTTGTCTATTTGATTTGACTCAGAGTTCACCTAGTGTGAAGAGCTTTCCCTGGGTTTTTAAAAAAAAAATTTCAAAAACAATCAGTAGCAATTGTTTAGCATAGCAAGTGCTGGAGGCAGTGATTATAGTTAGGACAAACATTACAAGCAGACTGAAAACCCTAACAGGAAAAGTTGGGTAAGGAGATCTTCATAAGAGGCTTTGAAAAACACTGACAAATTCCCAGGAATCTAGAAAACCACAAATATGCCCAAGGCTGTGTGCATGCTCAGGATCTCTGGCTGACCTTGAGGCTCTGCAAAACCGGGAAGTAAAGCTAAGGCAAAGTTGTAAACAGCCTTCCAGAGCATTGAAGGCAGGCCCCAACAGGCACACAGGGTCCATCAACAAAGCAGGTTCAGAGAGAACATATCGCAACATAATTAAGGCCTTACATGAAAAGTCCATGGCTAACATCTTACTCTAAGATTAGGAACATGATAGGGACATCCACTCTCACCACTTTTATTCAACATACTACTGGAAGTCCTAGCCACAGCAATCAGACAAGAAAAAGAAATAAAAGTCACCTGAATTAGTAAGAAAGAAGTAACATTTTCAATGTTTACAGATGAAATGATATTATATATGAAAAGCCCTAAAGATTCCACCAAAAAAACTACTAGAACTGATTGCTGAATTCAGAAAAGTCACAGTATACAAAATTAATATATAGAAATCTGTTGCATTTCTATACACTAACAATGAAGTAGCAGAAAGGGAAACTAAGAAACTAATTAAGAGAAATTAACAAACAATCCCATTTACAACTGCACCAAAAATAATAAAATACCTAGGAATAAACATAACCAAGGTCATGGAAGACCAATACTCTGAAAACCATAAAACACTGATGAGAGAAATTGAAAATGACACAAACAAATGGAAAGGTATTCCGTACTCATGGATTGGGAGAACGGTTTTTGTTAAAATGTCTGTATAACCCAAAGCAATATACAGATTTAATGTAATCCCCATCAAAATGTCAACAGCATTTTCCACAAACTAGAACAGATAATCCTAAAATTTGTATGGAACCACAAAAGACCCCAAATAGCCAAAGCAATTTTGAAAAAGAAGAACAAAACTGACAGTATCACAATCCCAGATTTGAAGATTTACTACAGAGCTGTAGTAATCAGAACAGTATGGTACCAGCAAAAAGTGGACATGTAGATTAATGGAAAAGAATAGAGAGTCCAGAAGTAAATTCACACTTATACAGTCAATTAATCTGTGAGAAAGGAGACAAGAATATACAATGGGAAAAGGCAGTCTCTTCAGCATCTGGTGTTGGCAAAACTGGACAGCTACATGCAGAAGAATGAAACTGGACCCCTTTCTTACACCATGCACAAAAATAAACTCAAAATGGATTGAAGACCTAAATGTGAGTCCTGAAACCATACAAACCAGTGTATGTCCTAGAGACATACACTGGCAATAATTTCTTTGACATCAGCCATGGAACCATTTTTGTAGGTATGTCTCCTCAGGCAAGGGAAACAAAAGCAAAATTAGAGTATTGGGACTACACCAAAATAATAATCTTTGGTACATCAAAAGAAACCACCAGTTAAACAAAGAGGCAACCTACTGAGTGGGGAAAGATATTTTCAAATCAGTAGGGGTTAATCTGATAAGGGTTTGTTTTTTTTTTAAAGATTTTATTTATTTATTTGACAGAGAGAGATGACAAGTAGGCAGAGAGGCAGGCAGAGAGAGAGGGGGAAGCAGGCTCCCTGCTGAGCAGAGAGCCCGATGTGGGGCTCGATCCCAGGACCCTGGGATCATGACCTGAGCCGAAGGCAGAGGCTTTTACCCACTGAGCCACCCAGGTGCCCCTGATAAGGGGTTTATATCCAAAATATACAAAGAACTCATACAGCTCAACACTAAAAAGCCCACAGATAATCTAATTAAAAATGGGCAGAGGACTTGAATAGACATTTCTCCAAATAAAACATCCAGATGCCCAACAGACACAAGAAAAGATGCTCAACATCATTAATCATCAAGGAAATGCAAATTAAAACCAGAATGAGATATCACCTCACACCTGTCAGAGTGGCTAAAAACAAAAACACAAGAAATAAGAAGTGTTGGCGAGGATGTGGAGAAAAAGGAACACTCATGTACTGTTGGTGGGAATGCAAATTGGTGCAGTCACTGTGGAAAATAGTATGGAGGCTTTTCAAAAAATTAAAAATAGAATTATCATGTGATCCAGTAATTCCACTATGGAGTATTTACCCAAAGGAAAGGAAAGCACTAGTTCAAAAATATATATCCCTATGCTTATTGCAGCATTATTTACAATAGCCAAGGTATGGAAGCAACCCAAGTGTCTATCAATAGATGAATGGATTAAAATGCGGTATATTTACAATGGACTATTACTCAACCATTAAAAAGAATGAAATCGTGTCATTTGCAAAGACATGGACAGGGGCGCCTGGGTGGCTCAGTGGGTTAAAGCCTCTGCCTTCGGCTCATCAGGGTCCTGGGATCGAACCCCGCGTTGGGCTCTCTGCTCAGTGGGGAACCTGCTTCCTCCTCTCTCTCTGCCTGCCTCTCTGCGTACCTGTGATCTCTGTCCATCAAATAAATAAATAAAATCTTTAAAAAAAAAAAAGACATGGACAGAGCTAGAGAGGATAATGCTAAGTAAAATAAGTCAGAGAAAGGCAAACACTATATGATTTCACTCATATGTGGGATTTAGGGGCAGGGAGGAAAAAGAAAACAAAATCAGAGAGGGAGACAAATGATAAGAGACTTTGAATTCTAGGAAACAAACAGGATTGCTAGATGGGAGGTGGATATGGGGCTGGAGTAACTGGGTGATGGGCATTAAGGAGGGCACCTGATGTTATGAGCTCTGAGTGTTATATGCAACTGATGAATTACTAAACTCTACCTCTGAAGCTAATAATACATTATATGTTAATTAATTGATTTTAAATAAAGATAAGAAACAAAACAAGAATAAAGGAGATTTTTAAAAACGCCTAGGGATGCCTGGGTGGCTCAGTCGCTTAAGCATCTGCCTTTGGCTCAGATCATGAGCCCAGAGTCCTAGGATCAAGTCCCAAGTTGGCCTCCCTGCTCAGGTGGGAGTCTGCTTCTCCCTCTGCCTGCTGTTCCCCCTGTTTGTCCTTTTTCTCTCTTTCGCTCTCTCTGACAAATAAATACAATCTTTAAAATTGTTCATAATTAAAAAAAAAACACCCCACATTCTTAAATACAGAGAGCAAACTGGTGGTTTCCAGAGAGAAGGTGGGTTGGGGGGGGATGGACAAAATAGATAAAAGGGATTAAGAGTACACTTATCTTTGATGAGCACTGAGAGGGGTACAGGATTGTTGAATCATTATATTACACATCTGAAACTAACATATAACACCGCATGTTAATTATACTTCAATAAAAAATAAGTAATGAGGGGCGCCTGGGTGGCTCAGAGAGTTAAGCTTCTGCTTTCGGCTCAGGTCCTGATCTCAGGGTCCTGGGATCAAGCCCCGAATCAGGCTCTCTGCTCAGCAGGGAGCCTGCTTCTCCCTCTCTCTCTGCCTGCCTCTCTGCCTACTTGTGATCTCTCTCTCTCTCTCTGTCAAGTAAATAAATAAAATCTTTTAAAAAATAAGTAATGAAGATTAGAATGGAAAGAAATGAAATAGAGAATAGAAAAACAGTAGATGAAATCACAAGTTGGTTCTTTGAAAAAATCAACACAATTGACAAACCTTTAGCTTAAGAAAAATAAGAGAGAAAACTAGTTATTAAAATAAGGAATGAAAGAGGGGATGTAACTACTAACCCTACAGAAATGAAAAGTAATTGAAGAGAGTACTATGAACAACTGTATACTAACAAATTAGAAAACCTAGATGAAGGGGACAAATTCCTAGAAAGACACTAACTACCAAAACTGACTGAAGAAGAACTAGAAGATCTGAATAATCCTAGAAAATCAGTAACAACAACAACAACAACAACAACATCCTACAAAGAAATGCCAGGAAGGGGCGCGCCTGGGTGGCTCAGTCGGTTAAGTGTCTACCTTTGGCTCAGGTCATGATCTCAGGGTCTTGGGATGAAGGCCCATGTTGGGCTCCCTGCTCAGCAGAGAGCCTGCTTCTCCCTCTCTCTCTCTGCCCCTCCCCTTACTTGTGTGGTCTCTCTCTCTCTCTCTGTCAAAGAAGTAAATAAATAATATCTTATTTATTTTTTTATAAGATAAAATTATTTATTTTATAAGATAAATAATATCTTATTTATTTACTTCTTTGACAGAGAGAGAGAGAGACAGCAAGAGAGGGAACATAGGTGAGGGGAGAGGGAGAAGCAGGCTCCCCGAGAGCAGGGAGCCTGATGTGTGACTCAATCCCTGGACACTTGGATCATGACCTGAACCGAAGGCAGATGTTTAACTGACTAAGCCACTCAGGCACCCCAAATAAATAAAATCTTAAAAAAAAAGAAGAAGAAATGCTCAGGACTAGATGTCGATGTCTTTACCTGCACATTCTACAAGTATTTAAAAAGAATTAACACTAACCTGGGGCACCTGGTTGGCTCAGTGGGTTAAGCCTCTGCCTTCGGCTCAGGTCATGATCAGGGTCCTGGGATCGAACCCCGCATTGGGCTCTTTGCTCAGGAGGGAGCCTGCTTCCCTCCCTCTCTCTACCTGCCTCTCCCCCTACTTGTGATCTCTCTCTCTCTCTCTCTATCAAATAAATAAATAAAAATATTTTTTTAAAAAAAGAATTAACACTAATCTTTCACAGCTCTTCCCCAGAATAGAAGAGAAAGGACCACTACCCATCTCATTCTGTGAGTCTACTAGTACCCGGATACCAAAAACAGACAAAGACATCATAAGAAAACAGTAGATCAATATCCTTTCTGATTATAGATACCATAATTCTCAACCAAATTCTAAAAACTGAATCCTAAAAAGGATTACACACCAGACCAAGTGAGAGATGGTCCAGGAATGCCAATGCAGCTCAACTCGCATGGAACTCAAGTAACGTAATACACCATATTCATACAATAAAAGAAAAAAACCCACACAATCATATCAGTAAATACAGAAAAAACATTTGACAAAGTTCAACATCCTCTCATGATAATAATACGCCACAAATTAGGAATAGAAGGGAAATTTATTAACACTGAGGGAGAAGTTAACATACGCCAGACACACTGTTCTAACCACTTTACAGTCCTTAAATAATTTAATTCTCACACCCACTCTGGGAGGCAGGACCTATTATTACCCCCATTTTGCAGGTAGGTAAACTGAGGCACGGAGCATTAAGTAACATTTTCTATGTTAGGAAGCTAATAAGTTGCAGGTCTCAGATTCCAATATAGAAATTCTGGCCAGAGTCCACGCTCTCAACCACAGTCAGCTATTCTGTCCTCTCAAAGAACGTGGAATAATGATAATGATAAGCAAATTGGGTTTCCTAAGAACTAATGATTTGATCTTCATCTGTAAGAAAACTTAATTCGTAACACTGTTAACTTATATCAGTGGCAATAATTTGTAATGCTGGTAAGAATTTTTAATATTGATACCAATATTTATTTAACCAAGTTGGTAACTTTGGGTCAATATTGACATTTAAGTGTAATTTAACTCACACAATTGGTGTGATTATTTATATAAGCAAACATAATTTATAACATTGTTAAAAATTTATAAAATTAGTTGTAAAGTTTGATGGCATCAGTAATGGTGATTCAATTTCTATTTGCAATTGAAATTTGATTCATAACTGTGGTACTCATAAATTATATTAGTAATTGTAACTTTAATATTAGTAATTATTCATGATATAAACTGGAGTGTTAAAACCATATTAATGATGATTTCTATTAGAAGCTACCAGATAATTCAAAACATACTCATAATTTATATTAGTAATCTTAATTTGTAACATTGGCAGAAATTTGTAATATTAGTTATAATATTTGATATTAGTAATGATCATGCAATTTCTAGTAAGCATAATATAATTCAAAACAGAGACTTATAATTTATATTAGAGCATAATTTGTAATATTGGTAATAATTTGTACTAATAGTTATGATCTTCAATGACACTAGTAATGATTATTCAATTTCTGTAAGGAACTGCAATTTGGTTCATAACATGGGTACTCATAATTTACCTCAATAACAGTAATTTGTAGTAGAAGTGAGAAGTTGTAATATTGGTGATTTTATTTTACAATAATAGTAATCCACAATTCAATTGCTCCTGGTAAGCAATTTAATTTGTAACAGCGCTAGTGATGATTTTCATTGCCAATCCTCATTTGCAACATGGGTGACATTTCTATCAGGAAGCTTATTTGCTAATATAAATAACCATGACTTGATTTCTATATGTAATATAATCTGATTCATTACATTTGCTCTGTTCGTTTACAGTAGAAGTCGATGTTTAATACTGGTGAGAAAAGATACTCTAAGAAACAGGATCAATGACTGCAATCACACTTGTAAGTCTATTAGTAAATTCACGCTATTAATAAACCCGGTCGTGAAGCAACTTCACCGCCCCCTCCCCACACACTGGCCGCGCTCCCTGACACCGTCGCCATTGCTAAGAATGCCTCCCCTGGCAATAAGGTCGCAGTAGGCACGACGCTTTCCCCTCCTGCCCTTCCTACGGCCCCCAGACTCACCATCTCTTTGTGATTGGGGTAGAAGGTCTGATCGATAAGAGGGAATTCCTCTGTTCCCAGTTTCTTGTGCAGTCGAACCATCTGAGCGAACTGCGGGAGCCAGGAGAGATGGGTCAGCGCGCCCTTCGCGGGAACAGACTCTCCAAGCTGGGATTCTGAGCTTCGAGCCTATCCCCATTCCCAGACCACAGGGATTTCGAACTCTCACACGCATGCATACAGCAGATAGTCCCTCCGCCAGCAGCGCCCTTCCCGCCACTTACCACCCAGGGCTTGTCGCAGAAGTTGTAGACAGAGTGCAAAGAGTTGACGCTGGGGATCCCCGCATACTGCAGCCCGATGACCAGACTGCGATAGTCTCCGTTCCGAGCCATGCTGAAGGCGTGCTGGCGGATCAGCACAAAGTCGGGCTTCAGAGACCTGGGGTGGCAGGGGGAGAGGTGTCGAGAATATGCACCCCCACCCCCGAGCTCCCCACCACCCTTAGAACAAAAACCACCTCTCGAAATCTCCGCAGCTCCTAGAAATTGCAAAGTGGTTGCTCAGGTCTGCGCACACATGCATGCAAGCTGTTTCCTCCCGCAGCAACACCCTTTCCACACTTTCCCCCTCTCTGGTGATCCCAGAGTCCTGGGATCGAGCCCCATAGTGAGCCTGCTCAGCGGGGAGTCTGCTTCTCCCTCTCCCTCTGCCTCTCCTCTGCCTCTTCCTCATGGGCTCTCTCTCTCTCTCTCAAACAAATAAAAAATAAAACCTTTTTAAAAATGTCTCTCACAGTATCCGTCTTCCTCTAAACTGCAGACCCCTCCAGCATCCAAGGATTCCTTTATCCCTTTGTTGCTATATATCTTTTCTTAGCACCTTTACATTTCCTGATTTGTTTATTGCATCTATCCCACAGGTGAGGGCAGAGGGTTTTTTGTGGGGGCGGGGAGCAGGGGCTCTTTTGGGGGGTCAGTTTTCTTAACTGCCAGGTCCTCTGCACATGCAACAGGTCCGGGTGCACAATCAGCACTCAGTAAATATTTGTTGAATGTAAAATGCTGAGGCAGCAGCTGGCATACTGTAGATGCTCAAGAAATATTTGCTGATTTAATATCTAAAAAGTTTGGCTTGCGATCTGCTAGGACCTTGGCTCTGCAAAAGAGAGGCGATCTTCCCACATTCTGTACCTTTTTTATTTTTTTTTAAGATTCTATTTATTTATATGACAGAGAGAGATGAGAGCGAGAGAGTACAAGCAGGGGGAGTAGCAGAGGGAAAGAGTCTTGGCTGGGCAGGAGCCGGATGCAGGACTCGATCCCAGGACCCCAGGATCATGACCTGAGCTGAAGGCAGACGCTTAACTAACTGAGCCACCCAGGCACCCCCTGATTTCTTTTTATTTACTTATTTATTTATTTAATATAGATTTTTATTTATTTATTTGACAGAGAGAGAGAGAGAGAGA